>JASTUB010000217.1:0-27550 GCA_031124825.1 Saccharomycopsis vini
ATTTAAATTATATAAAATTTATTAAATTTTCTTTTTCGATTTTTTTTAAGAGAAAATTTTAAAAAAAATTTAAAATTCCAAAAAAATTAATTCCCCCCCCCCCCCCCCCCCCCCCACATTTTTCTGTTTATTATCCGTAACTTCTCCTCCATAAAGTCAATCTTGGTGATGAAGTTGCTGCTGTTTCCAATCAAATTCCATTTCGCATTTTGTAAGTAATGGTGATGATGTTGAAATGACATCGTCTTTTTATTAGGTCAAGGATATATGAGAATGTATTCGAAAATATTACTTTGCCAATATCGATATCTTTTTGATTCTTAAAAATTAGCTACTAATTTCAATCAAAACTTTTTTTATATTCAAATTAATGATGTTCTATATCTACCATATATAAACAAAACAAGAAACATAAAACCAACCCCTAAAACAATAAATAATAATAATAATATAATAATAATAATAATGAAAAAAATAAAAAAATCTATGGATATATGAAATCAGGCTCATCATTGAATTCAAATGGATTAATTGGTCTTTTTGGATTAATGAACATTCCTCTTTTATAAACAAATTCACCCAAGAAACTATCATTATTTGATGGTAATTCTTCATCTTGTTGTTGTTTTGATTTATCATCGAATTCTTTAATTTTATTTATATTTGTGAATAATTCAACATCAGCTAATTGTCCATTACTTAACCACCATCTTTGTTTGTCAGTTGAAGGATATTGTAAAACTTTTTCCCGATCATCATTCATTTGTTGATTAATTAATTTTCCAACAAATTCAATCGATTTATTAGATAGAATAAAACTATCTATATCTCCAAATGCTTTTTTTCTTTTCAAATATAAATCTGTTGATAATTTATTTCTCAAAACTTCATCAAAAACAATCACTTTAGCTGAAAATAATCCAAATACTGGTCTATGATCGGAAAATTTGATATCAAATGATGCTCCATAAGTTAATTGATTCAATTGTTTACTTCGATTTAAAATTCGATCACACCAAGCAGGAATTCTCATTTTTTCACTCAAATCATAAGTATCTTCATCTTTATTGAATTTATAAGTAGGTTTAAATTTAATATCAAATTCTTCATAAAATGGAAATGCTTCACCAATTTGCATTTGTTGATTTAATTGATCAAGATTAAATAATTCTTCAAAATTTCCTTCTTTAATATTTTGTCGAACTATTTCATTTGTTGAATCAATTCTATAATTAAAATCCCCTAACCAAATGATTATATCATGAGATTTAATTGTTTTATTACCAGAAAATCGTAATCCTGCATTCAAACTTTTATAATTTTGATGTCTTTCTTCAACATTTGTCAATCCAGCTGCTAAATGTGAAGTAGCAAAACAAAAAGTAGTATCTGAATATTGAACACTAATTGCAATTCCTCCTTTATTTGCTGCCATTCCTCCTAATCCGGTTTTTTTCATACTACTTTCAATATTTTTAATAAATTCAATATGTGAATTTTTAATTAATAATACTGCTAATAATCCTCCTAATTGTCCAGACCAAATTAAAGTGAATTTTTCTTGATCTTTATTAATAATATTAATTTTATTATTAATTTCTTTTAATAATTTCCGTTCCCAAAAAAAACGATTTGTTTCATCAACATTCATCATTTGTCCCGCAGTTAATTCAACAATTTCTTGTAAACCAATGAAAAACATGTCAGGCATTTTATCAAATGGTAATTTTTGAATCAAATTTTCATCTTTTTGATCATTCATTGCTAAATAATTTTCTTTAGGAAATAACCAACTTGATAAATCAATATCTGGACATGTTGCATTAACATTAAAAGTTCCAGTAAATATAACAATTTGTTTTTCAGACATATAAGTGGAAATCAATTTTTTCATTTCATTATTAACATAATCATTTAAAGGATCAAATAAACTGATTTTTTTAATGATATTTCCTGCATAATCAACAGAATCTTTTCCTAAATAAACAAATATGGTGCTATTTCTTTTTTCCAAAACATTCAAAAAATCTTTATAACTCGATGATAAATTGAATAATTTTTTAGAAGTTGATAAAGTCAAATCTGTAAAGCTATTAAATAAATTATTTCCTTTTTTTTTAGTAGTAGTAGTGTTGGGGGCTGTTGTTGATGCAGGTAAACTAATATCGGATTTAAATGGTGAAGTATCATCATCTTCATTAATCATTGTATTTCCATCCAAATAATCATCAAAATTATTGATAATATTTCCCTTTTTATTAACTTGTTTCAATTCATTATTATATTTTGATAAAATTTTATTGATAGTATTATTATTGCCATTCCATAAATATCCCAATTTTGTCCATAAATCACCATTAATTTTGGAAAAATGGGTATCATAAACCATTTCATTATTATCATTATCATCATCAGTAACAAATGAATAAAGTTCTTCTAATGCTCTTTTTAAAACTTGACCAGAAATGATTTTTTGAATTTCATTACATTTATCTTTTAAATCAAATGAACAAACTCTAAATACTCCCGATTGTTTATTCAAATGATTTTTATTAATATTATCAAAACATAAAGCAGCAAATCTAAAAATCGAATTTTCAACTGCATATAAAATTTGAGATGGAATAATCTGATTTTTAGTCAAATTTGAAAATGAATAATTAAAATTATTCAATTTCAAAAAATCTTTATGATTTGGATCTTCAACAAGTTTCAGAAAATGATCATAATAACTTTTAAACATATCAAATTCTATACCTTTTGATTTTTTGATCATATTTCTTGAATTTTTATTTTCCACATCATCAAGAGAAATTGATGAAGAAATTTCATTAATTATATGGATTTCTCCAAAAGTTTTAATTAATGAATCAAAATGTTTAATAAAACCTTGTTGAGTGGCATCAAATGTTCGATTAAATTGAATTTTTTTCAACAATGATAAAGCTTGAGGATTATCAATTTCATAATAAATGGGGATATTACCTCTAATTATTGTATAAGAAACACAATAATGCTCATTATAAAAAATGATTTCTGATTCAATATAATTGGAAACATTTCCATCATCATCTAAACCATTTGGTCCCAAAATTTTCCCACTTCTTTCGGTACCAATTCTTGAAATTAAAGTGATTAAGGAATTTTCAGTTATAGTTTTATTTTTTTTTGAATTTTGATCATGAATTTCCAAATTAATTGTCGAATTTAAAGTTTGAGCAAATCCTCTAATTTGGAAACTTAAAATTTTACAATCATCAAATTTTTTTCTTTCATCAAAACTTAATCTATCTCTAAAAAGAATCAATTCTTCAATTAAAAATTTGTTCCATAAAAATTTTTTATTGAAATTCAATAAAGATGAAGATGTCCCATTAATAATATCTCTATTTTGAATATTATTAGTTAAATCAAATGAATTTGAAAAATAAAAATTTCCTTTGATTAAAATTTTTTTCAACCCACTAAATGGATAACTATATTGATCATCAGGTTCTTGAGTGGTTCTTTCTTTTTCTCTTTTAATATTAAGTTTACTCCGAGCATTTGCTGCTGAATTTTGGCGTTGTAATATATCAATTGGATATAAATCATCATGTTGATAAACTTTATATTTGGGTTGAGCAAAAACCCCATCATAGTCAGTACTATTAAGACAAATAAATTCTACATCATCAATTTGATAGATTTTTTCTTTTGGACGTGGACTAGCAACTTCTGTTGCTTTTGTGATTATTACCAAAAAACTATAATCATTAATTGAAATTAACCCTAAAACTCCCAAGCATTTGATATTATAAACGGTTGATAATTCAATATAGTTATGCGAATCTAATTTTGAAGATTCCACAAATTCAACCATACAATGTTTTGTGCTTCTAGTTTTAGAATTGGGATCTTTTGGATTGGTTCCTCCAAGAGGATTTAAATGATGATGATGATGGTGGTGATGGTGATGATGATGAATATCAGGGTCTCCTGATTTATGAAGGGTGGGGTCTTGAATTAAAAGGGCATATTTGTTACAAACCAAAGCAATTGAGCGAGAATTCTGTTTTAATAATAGTTTCATGTCATTTGATATTATGTTTAATCATTGAATAGTAGTATTGATGTTGTTCTATTATGCGGTGGTGTTTGTGTTTTGTTTTGTTTTTTTTTAAAAATTATTTATTTTTTTGGTGCCCAAAAAAAAAAATTATCACGTTTTTTCCAATTTCCCTTCAAATTTACTACCACTACTACTACAAGTATTATTATTACTATTATTATTACTATTAATTAAACTATATTATATTGTATTTCCAATGAAAAATAAAAATAAAAAAAAGAACAAACACAAAAACAACAGCGTAATAAACTACCTACTCACTACGTACAATTTTCACCCCAGATTCTTTCTATGAAAATTGTTAGTAAAAAATAATAATAATAAAAAAAAGAATACATAAAATAGGTTCCTGAAAATTTCTTTTTGGATACTTACTTTCCATTTATCAAATTCTTTATGAGTTTTTACCAATTCTTTAGAGAGAGTGTCCAAAACGTTAACAATCTATAAATGGGTTGTTAGTAAGAGATGTCAAATTGAAAAATTGAAACATTAGTGATACTCACATTTTGGGCTTTTTCTTCCAAAATCGGCACAGTTTCTCCAGCGCTAGAATTAAGAAGAACTCCACCGACCATTCTATAACATTTACGATCTTTTGGGGTTTTTTTCAAAGTATCCAAAACGATTCTATTAAGGTTAGTATTAGTTTTTCTATAATAATTTTTTTTTTTTTTTTTTTTTTTTTTTTTTTTTTTCTTCTAGTTGTTATTATCATTGTTGTAACACACGTACGAATGTTCATCATAATCACTTCTCAATTGACTGATTTTTTCG
The DNA here is from genome assembly GCA_031124825.1 of Saccharomycopsis vini. NCBI lineage: Eukaryota > Fungi > Ascomycota > Saccharomycetes > Ascoideales > Saccharomycopsidaceae > Saccharomycopsis > Saccharomycopsis vini. The sequence goes on from JASTUB010000217.1 coordinate 4,889, forward strand.
CCCAATTGATCTATTGTTTCTTGAAATTCATTATATTGTCTTTGAGCTTCTAAATGTATTGTTTTGGAGTTAGTAATTAAGGTGAATTATAATTCGAAGATCAATGACTGTATTGGATCAACCACTGTTATATTGAATTCTGTGCATGGTAACAACTTACGTCTTTGTTTTTCTTCCATTGAAAGAGGTTGTTTTGTTGTTGATGAGCTCATATTTTTGAAATGACTAATTATTTATATTTGCTTTGTTTTTCTTTTTTCTTTCGTTGATTATTGTATATCTCTTATACTATACAATACAAACAAGAATTCAATTTAGAAGGAACAAAAATCGAAAATCAGATTTGGTTTTTGGTTTTTTTTTTTTTTTTTTTTTTTTGTTCGGATTTGCAAAAAAAAAAAGAACCAAAAAAATAAGCATCCGTCGCATTGGAATGTTTGTTCCACAAACATTACAATTTTGTACTATTATTTTACTACAAAAACTTTCATTGATATATATTTATGTATATAATATTAGAAGTTCACTCATGTCTTGATTGAACTCAAGTATTCTTGACGATATTGATTATTTTCTACTGGACGATTCAATGCAATCCATTTTGGTTCATCTTTAAATAATCTCAAGGAAACGATATTATTTTCATTATCCAAAGTAAAACGATGATAAATGCCGGCAGGTAAAATCAATAAATCATTTTTTTCAACTTTACATCTGATCCATTTATCATTTGAATCTCTAACATCGAAAAATCCACTACCTTCAACAATATATCTAATTTCTTCATCTTCATGGATATGTTCTTTAATGAAAACATCCAATTTTTCTTTCAAAGCAGATTCACCACCAGGGAAACTTGAAGATGACAAATGAATTTGATCTCTATTTTTATAATTTCTTTTACTAGCAACTTCATTTACTTGATCAATAGTTTTTAAATTATAATATAATACTCCAATATCATTAAGTTGTTGAGAGGTGACAGCAACCCCAGAATCATGATCATTTTGATAATCTGAGGAGTCTGATTCGTCGTAATAATAAGCTTTCATTGTGTTAATTGAGTATAAAATAATGGTTAATAGCAAGTTGTAAGGGATAAATGGAATATAATCAAATAATAATACAATACTAAAAAAAAAAAGAGGAGAAATATACACACACACACACACACACACACACACACACACGTGATCTGATCTGATCTGAGTCATGTGATGTACTATCCAAATATATATTATGTAATCGTGGTAAAAGAAGATTATTTATTATGTAATTGATTTATCATCCATGCACCCCACCCACCCCCTCGTGGGTTTCTCCTCGCCGGAAGTTTCCGTTTTTCCTCTTCTTTTTTTGCTGATAAACAAAAAGTTGTTCAATCGAGATAATCAACATTTTTTAAATTTAAAGATGTAATAGTTTTTGTGAAAAACTTTCCTTTATATTATTAATTTTACTTACATATTTAGTGTCATTCACTATTCACTCTTATTATGACAGAAAATGACCGATTAATTATCGATAATCACCATCATCATAAATCAAAAAAAAAATTGACCTTGGTGATTACATTTTTTATTATCTCTTTGATAACATTTTTAAGTCAAACTGAACTCACACAATATGTTTATTCTTCTCCAAAATATAAATTCCATGAACCAATGGTATATTTAGGGTTAAGCCATGGATCTTGGTTCATTTTATGGCCTCTTCAATTGATATTCATGAGTTTGTGGAGAATTCAAAATAATCCTGGTGATTCATCAAATAAGTTTGATAATGATGATGATATCGAAGAAGATCAAAATAAAGATAAAAAAACCTTGTTTTATGATCATATCGAACAACAAGTCGATTCAGCTTATACCATTTCAAAAATCATTTATAATCACTCCCAAAATAAACTCCCACTTGATGATGATGATGATAATGATGAAAATATCACTTTTATTCAATTTTTCACTAGTGAGCCAATAAAACATATGCTCAAGAAATCTTTTTTAAGTTCTTTGATTGTCACTACTGCATCAATGACATGGTATATTGCCATGATTTATTCTTATTCGACCGATGTCACTGCAATTTATAATTGTTCGGCATTTTTTGCTTATTTATTTGCAGTTCCATTATTAAAAGAACGATTTTCAATGGTGAAAATGTCCAGTGTTATAATTGCCATTGGCGGGGTCTTTATCGTTGTTTATAGTGGTAGTTCCAATAACAATAATGAATCAAAACCTCATCCATTGATTGGAAATTTGTTGATTTCTTTTGGTTCCATTTGTTATGGTTATTACGATGTTTATTATAAAAAACATCTTTGTGTGCCTTCCAATAGTCACCACTTGGTTAGTTCTGAAGATCAAACTTTATATTCAAATTTCATATTTTCATTGAATGGTATTTCTAGTACTTTAATAATTTTGATCATAATTTTCAATTTGAATTTTTTTGGTTGGCAAAAATTGGATTTAAATTATCCATCAATGGTCTGGGTTTATTTGGGATTATCGGTTATATCCAATTTATTATACGCATCATCAATGCTAATTTTATATGCATTGACATCTCCGGTTTTAGGAGCTGTTAGTTCATTGACAACAATTTTTCTTGTTGGATTGTTTGAATGGTTTGTTTTTGGTAACAAATTGAATGTGTATCAATTAATTGGGGATTTTGTGGTCATTGCTGGGTTTGTAGTGTTAAGTTACGCTTATAAAGAAGAAATCATCGAAGAACAGGATCTATGATCATAAAATTTTTTTTTATTCTTAATATAGACAAAGATATATTTTATTGAATTCCAGTTGTCTTATTGTGTTCTTGTTGAAGGGTATTGTATTTCTGTTGTATTCTTTATATTCTTATTGAAGTTCTTTTTGTATTCTTAGTTCTTGTTGTATTATTTATATTCTCATTATAATCTTTATATTCTTGTATTCTTATGGAAGTTCTTCACTAGAAAAAAAGAAAGAAAAAATTAAAAGCCACAAAAAAAAAAAAAAAAAAAAAAATTCCTAAAAAAAAAAGAAAAAAATAACAAAAAAAAAAAGAAGAAAAAGAAACAAAAACGACAACATTCATATTTCATTTCATTAAAAGACCTTTTCTCACTTTCTTTATTTATGTATCTTTTCTTTATAATATAATTATTTTTGCACCCTAGTAATGTCAAATCATGTCCAATACATCATTAGTCGAAGTTCTCTCTAAAAAACTGATTGATGATTATAGCGAAGGATTTGATCAAGCAATTGCCAACCTTGAAGAATATTCGGAATATTATATTCCTGAATGGTTAACCATACAATTTTTGATCAATAATTGTGTATTTTTAGCCCCATTATTTTCTTATGGAACAACATGTTGGAGCATTCATAAAAAAAAATCAATCTTAGGATTTTCAATTGATATTTGTTGTACAATGATGATGTCAAGTATATTACGGATCAATTTTTATTTTGTGGAGAAATTTGAAAAAACTTTATTAAAACAATCAATAGTAATGATATTTATTCATATTTTATTATTGAAAGTTTCTTTGTATTATAAATTACCAAATTATGACGTCAATAATTTGAAAGATTCCCCAAGTTTCATGGAAGATCTTGACGATCAATTGGGTAGTAATGGTCCAAATAATGAACAAATAAGGAACAATAACAACAACAATAATAATAATAATGATAATAATAATAATAATAACACAAAATTATACCCAATTAAAGACATTTTTATTGCAATCATATCGACATTTATTGTTTTTATTAAACATTTTGTTCGTTTTTTTGACCCAATTTATAAAAGAAAACGTGAATTTTGGCAATGGAATGAAGAATCAAAATATTGGAAATTTTTGATCCATTTTACAATTATAACATCAACATTGACTTTTTTTTTACAAAATTTCGAATTATATGGCAATTTAATTGGCTCTTTAAGTTTATTTATCGAAAGTTTATTACCTTTACCTCAAATCTTATTATTAAATCGTTTAAAATCAATCAATGGATTCAAAGTCATATTATTATTCAGTTGGTATTGTGGTGATTTAACAAAAATTAGTTATTTGATTTTTGGGGCTAAAGATACTAGTTTTCTTTTTGTTGCATTTGGATTATTCCAAATGTTTTTAGATGTTGTTATTGGTTTCCAATTTGTTTATTATAAATATCATTTCACTATGGATTATAAATTGAATGATATAGAATTACAAGAGCAGCCTAGAAGAAGATCAATTGAATTGATTGATAATACTTAGAATTAATATATTTAGATTGCATCTTTTGTTGTTGTTTTTTTAATGATACCAAAAAAAAAAAAGTTACCTTTTTTGTTCATCTCACATCATTTGTTATTTTGTTTAATTAAAACTTTCAAAAAGATTTTTTTTTTTTTTTGTTTATTTTATTAGACTTTTCTGTTTGTATTTTATTATCAATTAATCATGATTAATTATCGTTCAATATCTTTCATTGTATAATTAAACATTAATTATAGCACTAACTATCTCTACATTTTTTTTTAAAAAAATCTTTCCAAAATAACTGTATAATTAAAGTCTAATTAATAAACCTCAAACCAAACTAAAACCAAAAACTAAAACTTAGAGCAAAAAATTAAAAATAAATATAAAAAAAAAAAAGCAAGAACATAACATCACACATTTGCTCATTAAAATAAAAAAAAAAAAAAAAAAAAAAAAAAAAAAACCTTCACCATATTATATATATATATATAACCCATCATTAATATTAAATACAACCCATTTATTATGATTATTATTATTATTATTATTATTGTTTTCTACCATGTACAGAATTCCAATCTGGATAAACCAAATATGAAGGATCATTTTTAAATCTCCAAGAATTTTTATTTTCTTGATCTTTTAATTTCATTTGTCGATGATAATTTTCTAAAACTCTTGCTGGATATTGCATTTTCCGTTGAGTTTCTTGAGTATCAATCATATTATTCTCTATTGAATTCCAAGAATAATCTGGAATTTCCATTTCTGAGCCAGCAGTTTTTTTTAAAGAGATAATATTTGGAACATTGTTTTTTGTTGTTGATGAAGATCTTTTGGTGGTTGATTTTTTTGTCTTTTTATGATTTAAATATCTTGAAGAAGGAGAAGGGGATGGCGAGGAAAAATATGACATTGTTGAAGAAGTTGTTGAAGATAAAGTTGAAGATAAAGAAGGTATTGGTGATGATGGGTTATAAGTCGAATTGATAATTCTTTTTTGTTCAGGATAATAAGAATTTTGAATAATATAATCTGAGTCCAAACAAGCTTGGGAACAATAAATTGTTTTTGTATTTTTCAATCTTTTTTCACAATTGAAGCAAAACAATTGATCAGGAATCATTGAAATATCATCATCTTCATCATCATCGATGTTATTAATGGTGGATTCATCAAAATAACCAAAGTTCATTGTTGAAATGAATATATATCAAATGGTAAATTTGGAAATAAGAAGAGATGGGAGGGATAGAAAGAGTGAGATAAAATTCAAAGGAGGAGAAATTAAAATAAAATAAATTTGTATGAAAAAAAAGGGGGAGCAGTATAATTAGATCAAATGCAATAAAAGAAATTTATATATTAAAATAAAAAAAAATAATAAATGATGGATAGACTTTTTATATATGAAATGATATTTCTTGAAAAAAGTAAAAAAAAAAAAAAAAAAAAAAAAAAACTTTTTATATTGAGTGATAAAAATTGTGAGAAAGTTAATAATAATAATAATAATAATAATAATTAAGATCTTCCTAATAGTACCATTATTATTGTAATAATATTCTTATCTACCACTCACATAACCCAAAAAAAAAAAAAAAGGAACTATCTTTTATTTTTGTACAAATATGTATCTATAGATCTATTTTACTTAGATTTACCTGTCATTATTTTTTCAAAACAAGACAACATATGACAAATTTTGGTAATTTTTTATATTTTTTAATTGGGTTTAATTTAAATAAATTACATTAAATTGATGATTGATTTACATTGCATTTAAAACATTTCTTTTTTTTAAAAAAAAAAGTAGTAAATGAATAAATAAACGAACAAAATAAAAAATTAAAAAATAAATGAATAACAAATATCACTCTTTGTTTAATTAAACACTCTTCTTTTTCATTATTATTATCATTTATAATAAAATTCTTTTTTCATTATTTTAAAAAATAATACATCAAATGTTGAAAAAAAAAAAAAAAAAAAAATAAAAAATTAAATGACATTTGCATTGCATTGCATCGTACATATTATTACTTGACACGCACGTGATTTAAGACAAAAATAAATTATATTTCAATTTATTTAATATAGATAGTAATTTTTAAAATTATTCTGATAAAAAATAGAACATAATTTTTAAATGAATAAAATTATAATGCCTCCCCTTAAAATAGAATTATAATAAATTATTAATTAATTATTAGTTTGTTAATTTAGAAAATAAAAATAAAATTAAATGGTTATGAGCTGAGTTAAAGCTCATCTCATCTCATCTCACCTTATATCCCCCGAGAAACTAAAAACATGCTGCTGTAAACAACCACCACACAAATAAAAATTATATATATATATATATATATATATGATACAAGAAATCACCATTTTAAGTTATTACTACATACAAATATAACAATATCTTTACAAATTAATCATGAAAAAATCAAGAAGACCATTTTTTTGCAACAAGAAAGTGGTGTTTTGAACAAAAATTTCATACTGCTATATGATTCTTTACTAAGACGAAAAAAAAAAAAAGTATTTTCAAGCCTTGAAAAAGATCATGGAACAGCACAACAATAAGTAGTGAAACAGAAATCAGCCTTGAAGAAGAAGATGATGATGATGATCAAGATCTTTGATAATTTGACTAAAAAAAAATCTAATTGTGAACTTTGAGAATAACGAAGGTAATCAATCAATATTAGATTGAAATCATTATAAGACATTGATAATAATTTCTTGATTTGCACAAACGACAAGGAAATCATGAGACTGGAACAAAGAATAATAGTGATCATGATTAAATGAATAAAGTTAAGACTTGAAATGTATCTGATGAAGAAGGTGAAAACAAGTTCCGAGAACCATTTTTTTTTTCTAATGCTTATGGTGTAAAAAAATTTGATGGAAAAAAATAAACAAACAGAAGTCAATGAAAAATATTTAGCCAACTTGAAAACAGTTTTTAAACCAGCCAACGGCTGAATGGCTAAAACAAGAAGAACTTATAAAAAAAAAAAAAAAAAAAAAAAAGTATCTGGGACCTATAGTTATCAATCGTATGGAAAATAACAAAACTAAATATCATCTACTAGTTTCAAAATTTCAAACTGGACTATGGATCTATTTAAGAGTTTAGTATGTGTGAAATAAAGTATTTATATAATTTGATTTGACAAGTGTTTGCATTATTACATGTTGAATTCATGGTTATGTGCCACGTACATTTCTGTGTGTAATGTGAAAAAAAAATGCTTATTTTTTTTTTTCTCTTCCTGGCAGTAAGTAGTAGTGTACCTCGTTTTGTACCTACAATAATCATAAGTGCAGCAGAATTAAATTTGACTTTTGTACAACAAAATCACAGTGTGCGTAAATGTTTATCTTAAAATATGAAAGGGAAAGACCTTGATTTTCAATCTAAAGATATATTTTCAATTTTAAACGCTCTTGTCATTCAAAACAAAACTATCATTTAGCAAAATGAAGTTATATTAAAAAATCATCATGTTTTAAATGATAAAATTGATCAACGAGGAATAGATATCGATCTGTTAAATCAACTGGTGGCTAGTTTTCAAACCGAACTTCAGAAATTTCAACAATTATCTTTGAATGAGAAAACAGAAACTGATAACAAAAAATTAGAAAAACAAGATCAATTTCCAGTATCAAATGTTATTGGCTCAATGATAAATGATTTTCAAACTCAAATTTCTACAACTGAATCTTTATTTGAAGCTCTATCCCTATCTGAACCTGCCTCCGAATATGAACAAGATATAACGATTTCCGAAGACATCAATGGCAAAAATACCCAACAAAACAATAATACTTGCAAAACCCACAAACCTTGGTTGTCAAATATCGGCAAAATCGAAATTAATAAAGAATTTCAAACTCAACCAGGGTTTGATATTGATAAAGAAGCATTTTTACGAATTTCAAAATCATTGAATATGTATGAAATTAGATTGAATAATTTGGATAAGTTGACAGAATTTAAAAAAAAATTAAATACAAATTATCATGATCGTCGTACTGTACAAAAAAGCTTTCAAGATTATAATAATGAAGAAGAAAACAAAAATGAACCAAAAGAGTTCTGTATCTTTATAAAAGAAGATTTCATTATCTTTAAAAAGGATGATTTGGATGAGGAAGTGTCGGATATTCTTGATAATTTATTAGCCTGTTCTCAGGATCATCTTTGTAGTCTTTATTCTGGGTTATTTGACAAAACGAGACTACAAGAAGAAGAGTCAGGAAATGAAGAAGAAAACTATAACGAATCTAAAGATGAATATGATCAGTCTGAAGATGAGGAAGAAGATGGATATGATGAGTCTGAATATGAGGAACAAGAATATGATAAGTCTGAAGATGAGAAAGAACAATATGATCAGTCTGAAGATGAGAAAGAAGAAGAAAAAGTACAATGCAAAGAATACGAAGAAGAAAAGGAGTATGAAGAAAACAAATATGAAGAAAGCGAAGAAGAGGAATATGAGGATTGTAGAGAAGACTTACATCAAGGATACGAAGAAAAAAAATATGAAGAGTACGAAGGGAGGAAAATGGTGATTTTGAAAAGAGAGACAAAAACTTGTAGATTCTTATTTATTCGGCTCTAAAAAAGAAGAACAAAAACGATACTGCTGTCTGGTGAATCTAATTCGAGGATATCATCCCAATTTAATTGTTACTCGTCCCCTTATATTTAATGTGCTTCCATACAACGACTTGAAAGATCCATCATCTTTTGAGCGTTTTTTGAAGGAAAGAGATACTTTCATCGCTTTAGATATAGTAAATGAAACGGAAGACTCTTTAAAGATTTTGAATCATTTACAAGATGCATTAAATAAGGCTGGGATCGGGTATTTTCAGTGGCACTTTTATTTATTAGAGCGCTGTTCACTACGACTTAAAAAATTGATAAATTCATTTTTCATCGATTTTTTTCAACTGAAAGAACCCATAAAAGGATACTCATGGCATCATTATGTTGTTGCTATTTATGGCGTAACTTCTTTTTGGAGAGGTTTTTTGAATTATTATCTGGTACTAGAGGATGAAGAGATACCGCAAGGGACAACTAGTTGAATAATACAATATTTTCATCAGTTTTCAATCAAATCCGAAGCGCATAGTCAAAAATTAAATGATTTAAGTGCCCTTGTTCGTATTATCATAATCTAGCCACAGTTTTGACTTGGTTTTTGTTGGTTTTAGATAAAGCTTTCAATTTTTAGACTGAAGGACAAGTTTGAATTCTAAAAATTTGAAATATTTTTGTCGCTTAATGCGTTGAATAACATTTTTCTTTGTAATATATAATGTTGTGTTAATATTTTAACCATTTGAGTACTCAAGAACTCTCTCTTATATAATAGGTAATGGTGGGTAATTTTTTTTTTTTTTTTTTTTTTTTTCGAAAATTAGTAATGTATCATTAATAAGTATTCTAAAAGGAAGATTTTGATTTTGTGCTGCTTGCTTTTTTTTTTTTTTGGAAGTAAATATTAAAGAAAGTTAAACTATCATGTTGAAATATAAAGGTTATGAACCATGTACATCGCATGAGCCTAAAAAAAAAATAACAAAAAATAAAAAAAAAAGAATAAAAATTAAAAAAGAAGAACCCCGCCTGCTTATTTTTGTAGGCCGACCCCCCACATTAAATATTGAACCAAATATGATAGGCAAACAACTCAATGCTCAACCCAATGATATAACTTCAATTTTAAACACTATTGTAATTCAAAATAAGACCATTATTTGTCAAAATGAAATAATATTAAAAAACCACAATGTTTTGAACAAAAAAATTGATCAACGGGGAGAAGATGTTCGTCTTTTGAAGCAGCTAGTTGCCAGTTTCCAAACTGAACTTCAAAATTTCCGGCAATCATCTTTATTTGATCAGAACACAAGAATTGATAACAAAAAAGTAGGTATAACTAATGTAGAGGTAAAAGAAAATAATTCTTTAAAATCAAGTAATGAAGATATTGATGGCTTATCAAGAGGACCCCCAACACAAAGGCCTACATCAGAATCTACGGCTGATAATGAAAAGGACACTGGAACGGCTAGAACTGAAGATTACAATGAAGAAACTAAAGATGTGAACCAAAACAATAATGGTCAGAAAAAAAAAACCTGGCTTTCAAGTATTGGAAAAATTGACATTCATGTAAATAACAAAACAAAAAGTGGATATGAAGCTTTTAATATTTGTAGAGAAATACTTTTACGAGCTTCAAGATCAATGAATATGTTCGCTGTAAGATTGAGTAATTTGGAACAATTGACAGAATTTGAGAAAAAGTTGAATTCATTCAAGTATGAAAGGACAAAATATCACAATCATGATAAACAAAAAAGAATTAACAATACTCACTTCAAAGAAACCAAAAATGATTCTAGAAGCATCAAGAAAGAAAATAAATTTAATGGAGATATTTCGAAAAATATTAATAATTTATTTAAAGAGGCCGAGGATCATCTTTCTGGTCTTTATTCCGGCTCATTTGAAAAGCAAAAAAAAACAAAAGAGAAAAAAACACTGAAGACTGTTGCTCTGAGAAAATTATTTGAAGAAGGAAAACAACGATACGACTACACAAAAAATTTAATTCGAAGATACAAGCCCAATTTATCTGTTGGTCACCAAATAAATAGGTTTTATAAACCTCCATATAATAGCTTGGAATATAATTCATCTGTCAAGCCTTTTTTCACCGGGAAAATTCTTTATTTCACTTTAGATGAATCGGACGGAATTAACAAAATATTGGAATCTTTGGAAAGCTTACAAGCCACATTAAATGATGGTAAAGTTAGTTATTTTTTCTGGCATAAGTATTTACTAGATCATCTTTCATCAGAACTTCGTGATCTGCTAAAAGGTATACTTAGTAATGATTTAAGATTCAAAGAGCCTCAAAAGGGATATTTATGGCATCATTATATTGTTGCTATTTGTTACGGTCGCTCTTTTTCTGAAGTCCATGAGAAAGGGGTTGTGGAAGTTTACTCTGATTTAAAGTAGCTAATAAATGCTACAAAAAACAAAAAAGAAGTGATTGATAATAATAAATTTTATTCCATATACAATAAAATAAGAATATTGAATCTTCAAGAAACAGCACCTATTCTATTGACACATTTTCATCTTCATTTAAAAACAACATTCCAACCAATACATTCTTCTGAAGTTTTTGATCTAAGATTTAAAGAAAAATTCGAGTCCCAAGATTTCACAATTTGTGACAATTTTATGCGTATGAAGTTGAAATAGGAGATTAAAAATGAAGTAAGATTGTATTTTTAAACCTTGGCTTGATTTTTTTTTTTTTTTTTTTCTTTTATCAATTGAGGTTTGTGGACTCTTTGTTTTCATTTTTTTTTCCTTTCCAAATTCTCAAAAAACTCGTGGCCTCTCTACTTAGAATAGTTAATAAAGGATTATTTGTTATCATTCTGGCTATTGTAATAGGAAATGCAGTAAAATAGGTGCATGTAGCGGAGGTGCATTTTGAGGCAATAACAATCACTTCCCCTAGCAAAACACCACCACTGAAACTAGCTGTGTTAAAAAATATAATACTTAAATTTCGCAAAAGAGATATCTAAATTACCATTCATATAACAAAGTAAAAGAGGTTTTAATCATTTATTTATTTGTTATAGATATCGGTACGTTCACATCATCTAGATGAGTGTGATATGGTTACGGGCCATGTACCTCATCTCTAAGAGATTACCAAAAAATAAAGACAAGCCCACCCACGTCAAAAAAAGCAATACACTCAAACACAACTACAAGGCTTTTTATGAATTGGTCTTAATAAACCGATTTAATAATGAAAGCCATCCAAGAAAATATCAAATCTGAAGACATACGCTCAATTTTGATTACTATTCTGACTCAAAATGAAACAATATTAAGAAATCACAATAGCTTAAATGATAAAATTGATAAGCAAAGAAAAGAGCTTGAGGAATTGAATCGGCTGGTGATTAGTTTTCAAACAGAATTCTTAAAAGGATCACCTTTACTGGCTGTTTCGAATAATTTATTAACTGAATTGGACAAACAAAAAATCAAACATGAAACTTTTGCTGAAGATGATGATGAAGTTGAAAGAAAAATTAAAGAAGCAGAACTTCGTGCCGAAGCTAAAGAAAGAAAAAGAGTTGAGAAACATTTGAAATCAAAACAACAACAAGATGAATTTCTTAAAAGATTCGAATTGGCAAATAAAACACCTTCTAATTCTCATAATCTTATCACTGGTGATGAACTCTCCAATAGTAATAATAACACCGTCACATCTGTCAATAAATCTTTCAAATCTCTTACCAATGATCTTTCTAAAAAACATGATGATTGTCAATTTCAAACCTCCTCTGCTTCACCTGCAACTTCACTTGAAACTGCACTTGAAACTGGAAATATTGTTGCAGCTAAAGCAGGAATTTCAAATGACAAAACCACAGATAGTAATGATAACCAAGAAGACAATTTTTCTTCAAAAACTGATATAGAAAATAAAAATAGCAATGACTCGCTCATCAACATTGATAAAAAAGCATTTTCACGTCTTTCAAAAACAATGGATATTTTTGCAGTAAGATTGGATAATTTGGAATACTTGGATCAATTTCAAAAAGAATTAAATGAATTTAAATCTAATAGACAAAAATATGATGTAGCAAATAATTACAATGATTTGAAGAAAAAAAATTTCAACAACCATGAAAATAAATTTCATAAAGATGCAACAAATAACCAAGAAAACAAAAAGAATGATACCGGAGAAAAATATAAAAATAGCAATGAAATACAAAATTGTGGTAGTGATGAAACAAATGACAATCAAAAAAGCGCTAATAATAATGTACAAGAAAGAACAAATGTTGATTGGAAAATTAATTTGACCCAAAAAGAAAATGAACCAGATGATCATACTGGGGTTGAAGAAATTCATGATAATAAACTTCCTGTTGAGAAATACAAATGTAATGATGATGGGAAAACTACTGATGATGAAGAAGTTGATAAAAATAAAGGTAACAATCATGAATTATCCAGTGACAATAATAGTAAGACTATGTGGGCAGAGAATGAAAATAACAATAATAATGAGGATGAAAGTGTATCGGAAACTCTTGATCATTTATTTAAAAGAGCACGAGATCATCTTTCTGGTCTTCATGGAGGAACATTTGTGGAAGAACAAAATGCAGTTGAAGAAAAACCAGATGCACATCAAGAAAAAAATACCTCACTCTTAAAGCTTGAAAAAGCATTGAGAGAACAAGAAAAGGTATTAAAAACCCAAGAAAGCGCTCTCAATGACCAGAAAAGTGTACTAATGTATAAAGAGAGTGTATTGGAAGATCAAGAAAATGTGCGGAAGTATCAAGAACAAGTTCTTAAAGGATATGAAATAACGCTTCAACAGAGAGAGAGAAAACTTATAGAACGAGAATTAGAACAAAGTTATAATCCTATAGAAAAAGAAGCTGAAAAGGTGGAACAGCAAAGCTATTTTGAAAAATACAATAATGAAATAAAGCAAAACTATGACTTAACTGTGACTAGGTTTGGAAGATACAATTCTTCTTTAATTATTAATTATCCTAATAAATATTGTGATTCTTCGTTCAAGACTTTTGATTATCCGTTGACTCATGGTTTTGAAATAGCTGCATTTGACGACATGCAAAAAATATTTAATTCCTTGGAATTTTTGCAAAATAAATTAATCCAAGGCGGTGTTAATTATCATTCTTGGCACAAGTATTTGTGGAATCATCTTTCCTCTGGACTTCAAAGCATGATACATCCATCACTTCAATTGAACAAACCAAAAGGTGGGAATTTATGGCACGATTATATTTTTGCTATTTGTAACTGTGGCTCTTTTGATATATTCCATGAACAAGTTACCAAAGAGGTATATTCTGATTTCGCAAAATTAATACTTTATTCCGAAGCTAATAGTGAACGAGTCGACAATGATTCATTTAGAATGGTTTATCAAAAAATTAGACTTTTGGATCTTAAAGAGTTGATGACTGTGTTTTTGATGTACCTTCGTTCTCATATATTTAAAACTGCTCAGCCATTCTATTTTCATGAAATTTTCAAATTGAGGTTCAAGGATAAGATCCAACCCGAAGATTGGGTGCTCTGTGATAATTTTATATGTTAGAATCTGCATTTTTTATGAAGTTATAAAACTTTTAATTTCCATTTCTTGAAAACAAATTTCCACCCTCACACTTTTCTTTTTCTTTTTTTCGGATTTCGATATTATAATATTAAGTTATAATATAAGTACATTATCATCAGTTTTTTCTTTACTGTGGTGGGGTATAATAATATTATCATACAACATTCAAAGACAAGAAGAACGATTGTGATAAAAGGGAAACCATAAAGTCTATGATAAAGTGGGTAATTGTATCAGTATTCTAACAAAAAATGTTAATGTTGAAAACAGAGGTGCTATCAAGAGGATAATAAGCAAAACGATAAAAATAAAGAAGATCTTGAGGCCACAATGCTGAAACAATAATGAAAAAAAAACAAAGACGACAGTCATGATAAAAAAGAGATCAATGCTAATGAAAAAAAAAAAAAAAAAAAAAGAAAAAAGAAAAAAGAAAAAAAAAAGAAAGATTGAAAAGCGTTGAAGTCACAATAGAAGATACTGTTGTTAAAAGTGAAAGATTTCTGGCTATTGTTTTTTTTTATTGTTTCTGTTAATAAGTATCCTAGTGAAAAAACCCTAGGAGTACAATACAATTGGTCCAAAAGGGTGATAATTATCGCTATAGGTATCGATTTTTGTAGAAACATCTTTCTGCTACTAATCAAAAAAAATGGTATTTTTTATAAGTTGGAACTACAAGCCCTTGAGCCAATAGTAAGTGCCATTATTGAATTTATTCTCTTTGAAATTTCCAAGTGAATCTGTTTCATAAAGCACTTTTAACAGAAGCTTGTCGGTTTTTCAAAAAGTATGCGGAAATCAATAGTAGTACATTTGGATCAGTGTATCGAAAAATAAAAAAAGATTGAATCTTCAAGAGTTGATGCTAATCTTTTCAATATATTTTCACACATTTAATGTACATTTTGATCTTTCTTTTTTTTTTTTTTTTTTTTGTCAAAAAATTTTAATGTACAAGGATAGGCTTGAGACTCAATATTGGTCAATTAGCAATGATTTAATGAGCATTATATTTGTTCGGTATTTGGCTCTTTAAGTAGCATTTTTTCTATTATATTTCCTTGTAGTTTTTTTTTTTTTTTTTTTTCATATTTTGATTCTATAAAATTATTTGTTGTATCATTACTGCATTAGTATCAAGGTAACAAGCTATCTAAATTATCGCAGAATATGGAAACAAGCAGCGTTCACAAATTGGTTATTTTTAGAGTGGAGAAAATAAGCCATCAATTATTTAAGCAAATATGAAAATTATACAAACTAATTCTAAATCCTACAATTTTTGAGGCATTCTAATCACTCTGATCAGGTGCCATAAAGGCATATCAGAAGTGTATTAAGATATGGTAGAAGATATCATTCACTTTTTGGAAATATCAATTATAGTACGTTTGCAGGGATCTAATAAGCTCTTGGTATAATAGCATACATCCTCAGTTGAAGTAATTTTAATGTTGTATAATAATATACAACGTTAAAAATATATCACAAAGTATACATTATATATAATATACCATAGATAATGCAAGTGATATATCATATTATGAGTTTCAAGTTCCATCACTTTTTTTTTTTTTTTTTTTTTTTTTCAATAGAGAATTTACTCCGAAGCAAGGTATATTTATTTTTGGTACAATTTCAATCAAACAATAGAATCAAAAGTGTCAAAAATATAGAATAAAAGCAAAGTATCAGCCTACATTTTATACACAAGATCTAATTCTATGTATATATGATTTGTGATATAATAAATAAATGCAAAAAAACAAAAAAAAAAAAAAAAACTATTATAATTTGAGTTAATAATAATAATAGTAGTGATCATAAACATTTCAAGAGAGAACAACCGTCAAACCCTATTGGTAACCCACCCCCCACACACACAGAAGATCATGCGGATGTCTCAAAAAAAAAAAAGTACTGAACTCAAAGGTTTTTATGCTTTAAAATTAAGAAACAGTACCACATTGCTATTCCATTTGTACAGGGGGAGCAAATTTTTCAAATACATTTATACATATATATATATATTATTTTTTTATTGCCTTTTTGTTAAGTGAATTCACTGAATTAATTCACCCAATAGAATAAAATAAGAGAGTGAAGAAAGGGTGTGTAGCAAGCACACCCCTTGTTCGTCTATTTTTAAACCAGTTTTTTTTTTTTTTTTCTATTGTTTTAAAAATAATAATAGGAAAAAAAAAACCAAAACAAAGAAAAAAATAAAAAAACCTATTTTTAAAACATTTTTCTATTACACAACATTTATCATTGGTTATTTATATATATATATATATATATCCCTTATTCTTTAGATTCCATACTTTTTTTTCATTTTTTTTCACAATGATTCATCAATTGTATACAACCAATCACTAATTATTCTTGATGATGATTTCTGCAGTTTTGCTCTTCACTAGCCTAGTGATGGCGCTTGATTTGGATGTCAACAACAAAAGTTCTATTTGCGATGCCGGCGCTTTGCTTGTTCAAGGAACTTTAGATTATTATGAAGGCACAAAATATGGAGGCACAGTTGGTATGTTCCAAGAGCCATATTATTGGTGGCAATCAGGCGAAGCATTTGGTAGTTTGGTCGATTATAACTTTTTTTGTCCTGGCAATGAAACATTGGAGTCCCTCATTTATGACGGCATAACTTCGCAACTTGGAAGCAAATACGACATGATGGTTGCAAATTTCAGTACTTCTGAAGGTAATGATGATCAAGGGGTTTGGGCAATGACCATCATGAGCGCTGCTGAAAGAGGGTTGAAAAATCCAAGTGATTCTGTTAGTTGGGGTGATGTTGGTGTCAACACTTTTAATTCCATGTTTAATAGATGGGACGATAGTTGTGATGGTGGTATAAGATGGCAAATCTTTCCTAACAACAACAATGGTTACGGCTATAAAAACACTATTAGTAACAGTTGTTTGTTTACTTTAGCCACTAGATTGTCTAGATTTTATAATGAGACAAACTATTTATACAAGGCTGACTTCATGTGGAACTGGGCCACTGAAATCGGGTTTATTGTCGAAGGAAAAGATAATATTACAATTTTTGACGGTGGTAATATTGCTAAAGATTGTCAAGATGTCGATGATAAATATTGGTCTTATAATTATGGTGTTTACATGTTGGGTGCGGCTCATTTTTATAATCAAACTCAAGATCCAATTTGGTTAAATAGAGTTGAAAAGCTTGTTAATACTTCATTTAACTTGTTTTATGTTGACGACATTTTAACTGAAAGACAGTGTCAGAACTCAACCGTTATTTCTTGCAATAATGACCAACGTTCTTTTAGAGCTCTTTTTGCTAGATGTTTGGCTGGTACTAGCATTTTAGTTCCTTCTCTTGCTGATACCATTCACAAATATATGGTTACTACTGCTGAAGCGGTTGCTGAAAGTTGCTCTGGTGGTTCCGATGGTCATACTTGTGGTCTTCAATGGAATATTAAAGAATATGATAACCTTTATGGGTTTGGTGAAGAAATGAGTGCTTTAGAAGTGATTCAAAACTTATTGATTGATCAAGCTGGCCCATTGCTTACCAATTCCTCTTCTTAATAATTTTTTTAACGATAACAAAAACTCTCTTGCATTACTTCTATTTTTTTTTTTTTCTTTTAATTTTTACCCACTATTGATGACTTTTTTTTCACACTTCTTTTTGCATTTTCATAACTATTTATTTAATATAAATTAGAAATATTCTATAAATTTTTTTTTTTCTCCCAAGGTTGATTTACCAAATTTCGATGATAAAAAAGAAACTATAGATGTTGCTTTATAAATTCTCAAAAAAAAGAAAAAAAAGAGAGAAATAAAATTAATATGCATGCATAGTTAGAAGCGATTAAAGATGAAAAAAAAAAAAAAAAAAAAAAAAAAAAGAGCCAAACCAACGGGGCGAAAAATTATGTATGCGAAAAAATCAAAAAAAAAAAAAAGAAGAGAACAAGTGTTGAACAGTAACTAACTGATTGGCAATACAATATATTTGGTAGATTTTGAACTAATATTACTGACAATGACTCAAACTTCTACAACAAACTCTATCATAACTACATGGATCTCATTAATTGGGTTAATTTTTGGCGGATGTTGTTCCAATGTATTTACAATTGAAAAATTATTAAATGATACCCCAAATACAACACAATTAATAACGTTTATTCAATTCTGTTTTATATCATTGATTGGATTATATCTTAATTTTGATTGGCAAACTTTTTCCTTAAAAAAACGTCAAGTTCCAATTCAAAGATGGTTTTTACATGTGGGGTTTTTTTCAATAACTTCAATTTTGAATAATTTGGCCTTGAGTTATGGAATTTCCATGCCGGTTCATGTGATATTCAGATCTCTGGGAACAATTTTCACAATGATTATAGGTTGGTTATGGTTACTGAAAAAATACAATGTTTGGCAGGTCATTAGTGGGGTTAGTTTAACCTTAGGATTAATGCTTACTACAATAGGCAATGCTCAATCATCATCATCATCATCATCTTTTATATTTAATTTCAACTTCATTTCAAATGGGATAAAAAATTTCCTTGAGAATAATAAAAATTCCTCTTTTCAAGACCTTGTTATTGAACTGTTCTATTCAATTTATCATCAAATCCATGCCAACATCAACCTTGGTATTGGGATATTAATCCTAACATCGATTTTAATTTCAATTAACGGGTTTCTTTTAGAAAAAACATTCAAGATGATACCGAAATCAACTAACATTTGGAAAGAATCGATGTTTTATCAACATGTTTTATCCTTACCTTTTTTTTTAGTTTTTCTTTATCCATCAATCAAAAATGAATTTCAAATGGTGATATCTGATAATCAAAAATGCACCGCTTTTAATTCTTTTGTTCATACTTCTTATTTCCAATCCTTGTTTACAAACGTCATTACTCAATACGTTTGCGTTCTTGGAGTTAATAAACTTAGCAGCCTGACTAATCCTTTGACGGTTAGTGTTGTTCTTTTGTTACGGAAATTCATTAGTTTATTGTTAAGTTTGATTGTTTTTGAAAATAAATTGAATTTTATGTGTTGGTTGGGAATCGGATTCATTTTTGGTGGAACTTTTATTTATAGTTATGGAAATTTTGTTGATAAAAAGCAGAATCAACAAAAAATTGATCAAAAGAAACAACAATAAATAATGATTAATTTTTTTTTTTTTTTTTTTTTTTTTCAATTCAGTTCAATTCAATTCATTTCCTTCTTGTTTCTTGTCATTATTTTTAGTTCTACTTCTAATTCAAACTCTTTATACATATATATATATATATCTTACATTGTTTTAGTCCTTATTTTATACTTTTATTTTAAAAAAATCATTATAGAATACGAAAAAAAAAAAAAAAAAAGAACAAAATTATTTTCATGCTCACTTTTTTATGTTGTCTTTTCTTTTTTTTTTTTTTTTTTTTTTTTTTTTCCTTGACATAACCCACACCCACCCATAACTGTAATATAATATCAAAAGTTCAATACCTTCTTCCCTTGAACCAAAGTTTTTTTTTTTGATTTCTTTTTTTTTTTTTTTTAGTTTGTTTGTTCGTTTTTTTGTGTTTTTTTATTTGTTTTTTTGTTTTTTTGTTTTTTTTATGACCATATTTAAAAGAATGATAGCAACAACACACAACAAAAGAAAGACATTAGAAAAATATAAAATAAAAACAAAAAAAAATTATGAAAGTGTCAATATTACTCTGTAAAGAAAAAAATAAAATAAAAAAATAAAATAAAATAAAAACAGCCGTATAGCAGAGTTTGTGAAATCAACACAAAAGAATAACAATAAGGAAATAGATAGAATACATAAAGAAATGGAAAGGAAAAATAATAATAATAATAAAAAAAAAGAGACATAAAAACCATGTAAAAAGAATAAAAAAAAAAAAAAAAAAACAAGTGATAGCTTAGAAGATTCAAAAAAAAGAAAAAAAGAAAACGAAATAAAGATTGGGTAAAATAAAAGAAAAAGAAAAAAAAAAAAAAAGAAAAAGAGAACAAAAATAAAAAGCTTTTAATATGCATATGAATATAATTTATTTTTGTTCTTTCTATGACATCTCTGTGATCACTTATTCTCTCTCCTTCTTTCATGCTTTTCATTTGTCTTCATTTTTGCCTTTTTTTTTTGTTTTTTTTTGTTTTTTTTTCCTTTTTTGTGATTTTCAGGTACTATGTGAAATCAATTACATACACCAATAAGAAACCCAAAGAGAATATAATCAAATAAAATACGTCAAAGATCTTCAAACCCTTCTGCATTATCATCATCTTTTTCTTGAGATTGACTCCGTTGTTGACTATTATTGTTAATTTCACTAGACTGCGGACTTTTGCTACCGCTACGAGATGATTCAGGCTCATCATCATCTTCAATGGCTGCGCTATTGTCAGAATGAATTTTGGCAAAATTTGGACTTGCAGGTGAATCAAGATACCCACCATTGGAATGTGACAGGCTTGTCAAATTTGTAATTGAAGGCTTTTGATAATTAAAAGAAGTTCTTGTAGGTGGTGATAATAATTCATCATTATAATCAGCTAACCCACCATTTTTCTTGAAAGCATTAGCCATTGGGATACTTTGATTAAATGATGAAGCATTACTAAATGATTGTCTATGATTAATTGGTGATTGAATACTTCTTGGAGCAGATGGAGAACTTGATAAATTCGAACGATCACTCTCAAGATAATGAGCACCTGACAAACCTCCTGGACTAAAGCTGCCTGGTGGTTTATTATTTGTTATGCCATTCTCACTTAGTGTCTTTTTATTTTTGTCATTTTCATTCATACTAACCAAAATGCTAGCAGCTTCCAAAAGTTGAACTTGTTGATGCTTTGAAATCAACAATTTCTTTGTATAATTCCATTCAGCTGTATGTTCCCATAGATGTTTTGCCAATGAAGATATATGCTTATAACCTTTCCCACATGCTTCACATTTAAGTTCTTCTTTCAATCGTTTACTTTCACCTTCTGAAATTCTTCTAACAACAAACTCTCTAGATAATAGCGGTACATTATCAGGACTTGCACTTTTTTGGCCTAAAGGTGCACCAGTTGTTGGAAATGTTGTATTTGAAGGTACATTGGACATGGGATTGACGGATGGAGATCCTGAAGAAAACAGAAATCTAGTGTTGTATGGATGAGTACCATTTATACTATGATTTCTTTCTGGAATGCTATATGGAGTCGTTGTAGAGTTCGATCTTGGTCTGCTTGGAATAGCATAAGGTGACGAACTAGAGTTTCGTCTTGTGGCAAAGTGGTGACCGTTATTTTGATATGAGGTCATTCTTGATTATATTTTTTGGCTTTTGGTTATTAACATATAAATAATTTCTGAATGAACTGAGTTAGTATGTCAATATATCATAGGGAAAATAAAATAAAATAAAATAAAATAAAATAAAATAAAATAAAAAAAAAAAAAAAAAAATTGCAAAGAAATCAACACCAAATTCTTTTAGTTCTCTCCAAAGAATACCCCTCTTTTTTAATTTGTAAAATCAATAATAAAATATAGTAGATAAAACAACTGTCATAGTGTTGATTAGCTGAATAAATTTATTTCTTTTTCCGAAAAAAAAAAAAAAAATGTCACAAAACATATATTACGCCCCCTCTGTATTGATTCCAAAAATCGTGATAATTAAAGATGAACAAAAAATGAAATCTTATGATTCAATAGAAATCACTTTTTGAATAAAAGATATTCTTTTAAAGTCTAAAATAAGTAGACTTACATAATATTTGTTGCAGTGAATTTGATAAAAAGTTTGAAGTCTGATAAGTATTCTTTTTTTTTTTTTTTTTTGAAGTCTGGACTGATAAGTGGTTTGGCAGCTTATATGAAGAAACTTCAAAAGGGTATTAAAAATTGATATTGAACTAAAGTCAATGATTGCAGTTGAGTAGAAGAATTAAAGATTTATAAGAATAATCTTCTTATCTTCAAAATGTTTGATTGGGGTATAAGGTCTTGTTAATTGTTTCTCAGCGGTTACAGACACTTTTTTTTCTTTCAAAAAAAAAAAAAAAAAAAAAAAAAAAAAAAAAAAAAAAAAAAAAAAAAAAAAAAAAAAAAAAAAAAAAAAA
>JASTUB010000218.1:0-27510 GCA_031124825.1 Saccharomycopsis vini
TTTTACCATTGATTTTTGTTATCTAGCAAAAATTGATGTCCTTGTTAGGTTTTCCCCTCTATTTAGTATATAGTTTATTTCATAAATGTACGACATTTTGTGATGGTAAAAAAAAAATGTTGTAAATTCATTAGTTTCTAGTAAAGAAACTTCTGGAAATTAATAGCTTAAATTGAAGCCAGAGTTCTGAATATAAATATTTGTGGTTTAGTTTGTGCTTGTTTTATTTTATTTTATATTAATTTAATCCACAGGTAATATAAGTTTTATTGGTATAATGTCTACGGTAAGATTGCTGAGATTACAACACAGAGTTCAAACAAAGAGATAATATTTCAACTAAATTAAGAAAAACTAACAGTTTATAAAAAACAGAATTCATTCTAAACTTTGAATTAGATTCAGAAGTATAAATCAGGCTAAAGTTGATTCATAGGATAAGGATACAATGTTAACAATAGTTGGCAGCGAAAGTGAGTAGCTTTTGGAAACATCAGTGTCATTCAAATGAGATTTAGAAGCTCTTAATGGTTCTCACTGATATGAAGGAATATTTCAAAAAATTTAAATTTCAGGTGAAAAGTTGATGATTCTGATAGATTATAAAGATTTATTCAATCTACGAGTATTTTTATCAATAATCCCCAGCTATTATTATTTTTTGTAAATCAACAACTTTAAGAGACGAATAATAATTATTTTTTCTCATTTGCAATTGTTAAATTCCACTGCCACCAGTTTCTTCTCTAACTACTTTTTGAATTTTTGCATCTGAATTATAAACAGTACAAGTGATAGCTTAATGTGAAAAAATAACATTTGAAGCACAGCGTAAATATTTTAGTCTCAAGAACCTTTTTTTCGGGCCATGGTTTTAGAGATTCAGTTTCTGGGTTAGCTTGAGGTGAATCTTGTTCTATGTTGAAGCAATTATGTAATATTTCAAGGAAATTTAAGGTTGTATTCAATAAAATAACAAAAACATTGACAGAAGCATCAAGCCCTTGATCAAAGACAGTATAAGATCTATACTAACAACTTTTATGTTGCAAAACAAAATCAAATAGCAGTAAAAATCGACATTTAATAAGCATAACTACGAGCAACATTTTCATCCTTAAAATGAAACTGAAACCTTAATATTTCACTAGGACCAAATTTAGAAACAAATGATCCAATTTCTTAAGGACCGCTAATAGCACCATCTAATAATGCACATGAAATAGTACTAGTTTCTGATTCGTATCCCCTTGTTCTTAGCTGTCAAGATTGGCTTATCTGAATAGCTTGACCTCTAATAAAAAACTAACAAGAAATGCAAACAACTAAATCCTTCAAATCATTTAATATTTTAAGCATATTTACTCACACTTCTTTGGTCATTTTCAATTATTTATTTTTTTGTTGTTTCTGAACCCATCTTGATTTCACTATAGAAGTCATGTATTATTAGTAATGCTCAAAAAAATAAAAAATTATGCTTAATAAGCCATCTCTAATACAAACTATACGTTGTCATAACCCGTTGCGCTAAACTATTTTTGCAGAGCGCTCAAATTTTTTTGCGCCGAAGCGGTTCAAAATATGCTTTAAATTAAAGGAGAGAGTTTCTGCGAGCAGAAAAAAGAAAAAAAAAAAAGGGTGCGTGCGTTGACAAAAACTTCTTTGGAAAATTGCAATTTTCTTCAAAATTTGTATGAGAAAACGCTCAACAGAGCACAGAAATTCTCAATATATACTTAAAATCTCTTCCCTCTTATTTTATTTTTATTTTTTTTTGTGCTTTTTTTGTGAATTTCGTTTGGTTTTTGCTTTATTTTTTTTAATTTTTTTTTTCTGGGGTTAAAAAACCAGAGATTTTAACATTATCGCAACATTGTTGGCTGAGAGCTCATAACAGCGACAAAATTCACAATACTTTACATCTTCATGATAATTAGGTCCACCAAAAATCTTTTTTATTTTTTTTTATATTTTTCTGTAATAAAGAAAAAAAAAACACAGCACCATTTAAAATTTAAGAAAACCGTTACATCCCCTATGGATCGAACAAATAGAGACTCATCTGACTTTTAGTTTAAAAGAAATTTGGTCTTTTTTTTCAAGAAACTCCACGGGCTTTATGTATTATTTAATGAAAGCGCGCCCATCATGTTGATTTTTCCTAACTTTTCGCACTAACAATGAATTTCTAAGAATTCGGTAAACTAATTTTGGATGTTCAATAAGAAGCAACTGGTCATATAATAAGAATCAACATACATCAGGTCTTTTTCGACACTTCCGAAAAATTTAATTGCTCAAATTAAAAGAATAATTTCAAACACAAAAAATGCTACCATGATTTCAATAAAACACTTCTATGATAATTTTGCACCTGATCCATTTAGGAGAAATACTCGTTTAAAAATTCCAACAACTTTCTTTTTTCTTGTAAAAATTCCAGACTATTATTAAGATGAATCTCATCCTCATCATTTGCAATGAAACAAAACAAAGGAAGACCCAAAGTTCGTAATTTATTATCCATCTCATGGGTCAAGGTTTGCAATTCCATATAGCGTTGAAATTTTTTGAATTTCAAGGTAGTTACTGTGTTGTCAATAAAGTTTTCGATAGAAAAATTATTATCACTAGTTCCAGCTAATACTTTGCCTTTTATATTTATTGAGCCAACTTGCTGAAGTTGATTTTCGATTTCGGACTCGAAAACTTTAAACCACTGATGTTCTTTCTCATTTTGGTCCTTGATCAATTTGCACAAAATATCTGATTTATTGGGTTCTTTGGAGAAGAAATGGGTCAACATATAGTCTTTTGCGTCTGAGAATTTTTTGATCTCAAATGGATTGGGTATTTCAGTTTTTTTTTCCACTTCTTTCCTGGTCTGTGGATTATTATTATTATTGCTATCATAGTTATCGTGATATTTTGTTTTATAAAGAACAATAGGGCGTCTATTCAATACATCATCAATAAAATTTGACAATTGCATTTGCTTTTGTTGAACCTCTTGGCTTAATCTCTTGAATTCTTGCAACTTCAGTGGGTCCTTCTGAAGTTCATTTTGAAGGAATATTAATGTCTCTGTTGTGAAATTCCCACCCAAATTCAGGAAAGAGGCCATTTCCAACAAGATGATTATTTGCTTTCAAACTACCTATTATTTTTTTTATCTTTATTTTCTTCTTTTCATATTTGTTGAATGATAAACATTGACAACATGCCTGCCAATAGTTGGTATTGGTCCAAAAACACCTTTTTTTTTTTTTTTTTTTTTTAGTTTTGGTGGTTTCGTAACCCGTCTTTCTTCAGTATCGGCCTCGTTATAAAATTTATTACAGCAAAACAACTAATTTATTACCAGTTGAAATATAATTTGCAAACAATCATCTTAAACAACTCATTATAACAAAAATAAATACAAAATCTAGACAGGTTTCTCCAAGTACTACAAAAAAATGATTATATTAATAACGCCCTCTTTTTTCTCTATCAAACACACATTCATTTCACTACATCTACTCTAAATCAATTGCATCTTATTTCTCCGTCTCCCCCTCTCATCATAATGTTTTTTGTCTCTCAAATAATCAAAATAATATATATAATATATATTCCAAATTCTTTATCCTATAATCAGGGATCTTTTAGTGAGTGTAATCTCATATTGTCTGCAACTTTCTCTTTTTTCTTCTTTTTCATTTATTTTACTATCCAAAGTTTTTTGTTTGATCTCTGCTTTTTCTTTTCTCATTTCTTCTAGCTTATTATTCTTTTCTTAACTCTTACTTCATAAATCCTTGGGGGGTCTGATAAGTGAAAATTTAGCCTTTTTACATTTTTTCTTTTACTTTCATTTTTTTCCCCCCTCTATTCAGACTTTATACTGATAATAACTTGCATCATAGGTGTATACCTATTATTACTTAATTGTTTCTTTTTATTTCTTTTGCTCCTTTAACTTTCTACTTTTCTCCTTTCTCACTAAAAGATATACATCACAACATTTTTCAAAATCTTCCTTTTTGAAAGATTAACACGTTATGATATTACATGGCTATTTTTCGTTGGAAAAAAAAAAAAATACAATAAAAAAATAAAGAAAAAAAAATAAGAAAAACTTAAAAAAAAAATATAGATAAAAAGCTAGGAAATTGAATTTAGATCATGATGAGAAATGAATTGACTAAATAACAAGAAAATAAATATAAATGATTGAAAAAAAAAAAATTTTTTTTTGTAAAACTATCACCAAAAACAATACCAGTAAAATAATAAAAAACAATAATCATAAAAAAAGAAAGAAAAAATAAAAAAAATAAAAAGAACAAAAAATAACAAAAAATAACAAAAAATAACAGTAATATTTCATGAATGTTAAAGAATCACTCTAGGCACAAGCCCTTGAAATCCTCAGAAGTAAAATTTATCAATCTGGAGTTATTTTTTAATAATATATTGCTAGAATTACATGAAAAGTATTTGGGATATGGGGTAATGTCATTATTTTGTTTCTCGGAGGAACCAATGGTTTTATTTGAGTTGTTGGCCATAAAATTGAGTGATGAATTTGACCGATCGCTTTGACCAGTGCTTTGATCAAAACAAGTATTATTATTATTATTATTATTATTATTATTATTATTATTATTATTATTATTATTATTATTATTATCATCATTATTATCATCAAAGTTATCATCAAAGTTATCATCTTCATAATGTATTTGTCTCTTGAACTTTTTCAATCTTGAGTATTGGGCCTTTGTCGCAAGTTCTGTATCTACTGCTTTACTATATATTGTTTTTTGTAATCCAGATGTTAGATGGAAATCGATTTTCTTTGCATTCCAATTTTGATTGACTTTTACAACTAGCTTTGCTTTCTTGATCGAATCACTAAGCGTTGACTTTGACTGAGTTGTCAAAAGAATCATTGGTGAACCTCGGTCTTTCGTTTTTCTTCTAAATGTTTGGGTAAATTCCTCATCAACCCTTGAGGTGAGAATAGCTTCACGTTTCATTTCACACTGCAAAGGCATTGTTTCGTCTTGTAAGTCATTCACAATTCTTTTGAATTCTTGCAATTGAGGCTTGAGAGTTAGAGAGCAAGATTGATCATTAAATGGGCTTGAGCATCTCAATTTTTTAGTTTTGCGTTGCGATTCATGATTCATTTGATAAAGTTCTATTCGTTTATTCAAATTAGATTTATTAGTTAAGTTATCATTATTAATGTCTTTATATGTTTCGTTAAAATTCAGATTCTTAGTTGTTTGATGAAGTCTGTTATCAATTGCGTGATTGTTATTTTCAAACTTATTGATGGTTTTCTGCTGACTATAACTGGTGCGGTTCTTTTTTTTATCTGGTATTCTAAGAGTACTTTTGTTAGATACTCGAACAGATGTAGGACGTAGTCTTCTACTTCTCTCAAATGATGACAGAGATACAAAGCTAAAACCACTAGAGGGTTCGGTCATTTTTAACATATGAGGCAATTATTCGCAGATGGACTCGAAACAATAGATTTGCATGTAATTGTCAATGTATCGCAATTGATAAATAAATAAATAAATTAATAAGCAAATATATGAAACAAATAAATAAATAATTAATTAAATGAATAAAAAGAGTTATTACAGCTGTGCTCTCAATAATAAATAAAGCAAAAAAAGAAAAAAAAAAAACACTCTAAAAATAAAAATAAGTAAAAAAAAAAAATCAAAACAATCTCAGACATTGTGCTCGTAACCTGCGCTAGTTGAAGAGCTTGGTTGCAGGTAACATTATCCGCTTTGGTGGATCCATAATTTGACATAATGTCGATTTGGATTGGTGTTGATTGATTGATTAATTGTTATTAGCCATTACAATCTGAGGCGGCTTATTAGGGCTCTATCTATTGTTTGAATTTTTCAGCAATGTATCATCTGAGATAGCTTTTTCTATATATCTAATAATTAGTGGCAAATTATAACCTTCATCTACGTAATTATATTTATCTCTTGTATGAGATATTCGGAGTGCATTCTAACTTCCAACCTTTCTTCTATAATGCTACAAATTTTGTTTTTTATTAGATTCATAACATAATCTTGTTATTTCATCACAATGTTATTCGATCATGTTTGTTATTGTTCTAAAGAGTGCTCTCATATCTATTGACCCTTGGTGGTACCATTGGCAGTTTTGTCAACCTACAAATTATGAGCCCGTTCATTACTTGGCACAATCTGATCTAGTCACGTGACTATGTATTAATTGCACTTTTTGCCGGCCCCTTCACGTGCCGAAAAATGGCTCCCGAAAAGTAGCAGACCTGCAATTGGATGGACACTAAAGAAAAAATAAATAAATACACAATAGCAGAGATCATTAACCCACCCCCAGGCTATTCTACACTACTATTGAATATACAATAACCAATAAATCACCATGATCGGGATTAAAAAGGATACCCATCATCTTGATGGGACTACCAGGGCTTCGTCAAACTTGCAAGAATCTCTGGATGTATTAAAAGATGAAAATGAATTATCCGATAGTGAATTACACACACAAAATGATGAAGATGATGGTAAATCATCGTTAGAAGACATCAGCTTGGAAACTCAAAAAACAGAGATAGTAGACCGTGGTGACACGGGCTCGCATGAGAATGACAACGATCTGAGAGAAAGTCCTCCAAAACAAGATAATTATCAACAAGTAAAAGATCTAAACTTGAAAAATGACACGACAACAAATTCAAAAACAGCTAATAATGAACCTTCTACCACTGTTGGTGATGTTATTACAGTAGAGACTCTAGAAATTAAAAAAGAACTTGAAGAAAGTAGTGAACCGACAGATCCTTCCAAGAATCCTAAGCCGGATCCCCCAATGAAGCCCAAGCCTACTGCTTCACCAGCCACTCTCAATGTTTTGAAGAAGTTGTTTGAAGGAATTAATGTCAAATCATTCAAATTGAATTCCCAGCAGAAGGAATTAGTTACCAAGTGCTTGGGCCTATTGAAAGATAAAGAAATTCCTTTACTCCAATTAATTGAGTTGTTGAAATCAGCAGATAATAACCTTCAGTTGAAGGTGGTTTTGATCGATGCAGTCTCAAAAATATTCACTTTTGAAAGTAATAGCTCAAGCTTTAATTACATTGAATATGAAAAATTCTCGAAATTTTCAGACCTTTGTATTGACACTATCTGTTCGATTTTTAAAGATGAAACTGATGATGCTGTAGAATTACAAATCGTGAAGACAATAGTAAATATTGTTTTGAATGATAACGTTGAGGTTCATACTTCCAAATTACTTGAAGGTATAAGGTTGATTTATAATATTTTTATATTAGCTGTCAACGAAAATACAAAACTTATAGCTGAAGCCACATTAACACAGATTATTGATTACTATTTTCTGAAAATAGAAACAGATGTTCCACAAAATAATAGTAGTTTGGGGTTGAACGCTAGTGCCAAGGGTAGTAGTACGAGCTTTTGCGCTTCTCCTTCAAATTCAACAACAGGATATTTACAGAACCTTGAAAACTTAAACGACGCCGATGAGATAAAATTTAGCGGAATCGAAACCAAAGAGGCGAATGATTCTTCAGTTGATGGAGATAGCTTGATAGTCAAGGATTGTTTCTTAATTTTCAGAGCAATGAGTAAATTATCAATCAAACCAATTGATGAAAAATATTTGGATATTAGATCAACAGCCGTCAGATCCAAACTATTATCTTTGAAGATTATATATTCTATCTTAAAAAATCACATTGACTGTTTCTTAAACAAATCAATAACTATATCATCAGCTATCAACAGTGAAAAAATCACATTCATAGATTCCATTAGAAATTATCTTTTATTGGCTTTGACCAAAAATGCAGTCTATCAAATGGATGATATCTATTCAGTATGTTTGGATATATTTTACATAATGATAACAAATTTAAGAGCTGAGTTTATCAATGAGATACCGGTTTTGTTCTCTGAAATTTTCTTCCCAATTGTTGAAATGGCAGTGTCTTCGGATTTTCAAAAATCATATTTCTTATCAATAATGGGGAAATTAGCAAATGATCCAAGATTGTTGATCGAATTTTATTTGAATTTTGATTGTTCTGAAAGTAGACCAAATATCATAGAGGCAATGGTCAATTTCTTGATTAAAACAGAAAATATAAATTTAAGAAATTTTGCTATTGATAACAAAAACACATCGGGTGACGTGAATGATGATTTTCTGAACGGCTACAATTCAACTGCACTTAGCTGTATCGTTAGCATCTTAAGAAGTTTATATGGATGGACAAATAAAGGCTCAACAACAATTGAAGATACGAGATCGTCTTTTAAAGATCCACATGGGAGATCAGGAAGTATCATCAGCAAAAATGATCCACATTCATCAAATGCTTCAATAACATCGTCACCAAATCCTGTCGCAGGTCTGTCAGCTAGCTTTGGTATTACCGATATTGACGACCCGACAGAATTTGAATCCGCTAAAAAGAGAAAGACATTATTGTTAGAATACTCAAAATTGTTCAATTACAAGCCAAAGAAAGGCCTTCTAAAATTGATTGGATCAGGCTTTATAAAGTCTTCTGATCCTCAAGATATTGCTGCATTTTTCTTGGATAATAATAACCTCATGGATAAAGAGGTCTTGGGTGAGTTTTTGGGCGAAGGAGATCGATATAATATCGACATCATGCATTCATTTGTAGATCAATTCGATTTTACGGGAATGAAGTTTGTGGATGCAATGAGATTATTTTTACAAAGTTTTAGGTTACCTGGTGAATCACAGAAAATTGATAGATTCATGTTGAAGTTTGCAGAAACATATTTTAAAAGTCATACAAATAGTGTTTTTGCTCAAGCTGACACATTATATGTGTTATCTTACTCTGTTATCATGTTAAATACAGATCAACATAGCAATAATGTGAAATCAAGGATGTCTCTTGATGACTTCATCAAAAATAACGGAGGTATAGATGATGGGAAAGATTTGCCAAGACAACTATTAACCGACATTTATAACGATATTGCTGTCAATGAGATTATTTTGGAATCTGAACAACACCAAGCTTTGATTTCAGGTAATAAAAATTTACAAGGATCTGCTGCTGGAGGTATACCAAACTTATTCACCAATAAAAATGATCTAAATAAAGATTTTTACATTCAGGCTGCTAAAGAAATTTCTTCTAAAACAGAAAAAGCTATCAAATCTAATACTCAAGCCAATAACTTAAAAAAATCTAAGTTTTATAGTGCTAACCATGTTGAACATGTGAAATCAATATTTGATACGTTATGGATGTCTTTCTTGGCTGCTTTAACATCAAGCTTCAGAGAGGTTGATTACAGAAATATCACAAAATTATGTCTAGAAGGTATCAAATTATCAATAAAAATTGCTTGTTTTTTCAATCTTTCAGATGCAAAAACTTCATTTATTAATGCTTTGCTTCAATTTACTAATTTGAATAATATTGAAGAACTCAAGCGGAAAAATCTTGATGCAATTGACGTGTTAGTGAATGTATGTGTCACTGATGGTAATCATTTAAGCAATTCGTGGACCGATATTTTGTTGTGCATATCACAATTAGAAAGATTGCAATTGATTGCAAAAGGTATTGACGCTGCCAACATTCCAGATATTTTACTTGCTAAGCTTGAAAGAAATCAAAGAAATAGTGATCACCGTAGAAATTCTGTGGAAAGTACAAAATCTTTGTATAGTTCAAAGTTTTTTGTCAAACGGCCAATAAATCCTTCAGAAGTTGCCCAACAACATCATGCCAATCAAAAATTACATCCAGAAATTGCTTTATTGATCTCTTCTGCAGATTTCACAGTGAAAATAGATAAAATTTTCGCCAGTACTGATAAATTGAACATTGACGCAATTATATTTTTTGTGGGTGCATTGGCAGAAGTGGCTTTGGATGAAGTTGAATCATCTGGCAATAGCAATCACCCAAGAATTTTTTCTTTGCAGAAGATGGTTGATATTTGTTATTATAATATGAATAGAATTAGAGTTGAGTGGTCCAAATTATGGACCATAATGGGTAAAGCATTCAATGATATTGGCTGTAACTCCAATTTGAATATTGTGATTTTTGCTCTCGACTCTTTAAGACAGCTTTCAATGAGATTTTTTGATATTGAGGAATTGGCATATTTCAAATTCCAAAAAGATTTTCTTCGACCATTTTCATTTATTTTGAGCAATAACAGATTGCTTGACTCGAAATTAATGGTCCTTGAATGTGTTGATAATATGATGTTGGCCAAATATGACAAAATAAAATCCGGATGGACAACGATTTTTGAAACCTTGAATAATTCTGCTCAAGATGATGAACCTCAAGTGATAAATCAAACGTACAAGATTCTTAATAAGGTCAATAAAAGCTATTTCACTGCTGTTTATCGTCAAGGCGCTTTTACTGGTTTAGTTGATGCATATACTTCATTGGCATGTAATGAAAATAATCAAAAAATTAGCTTGCATTCAATTTCGGATATGAAAATTTTGATTAAAAAAGTACAAAATTGCGCAGATGACAATGATGATCAAGAACCTATTGGCGAACATGATAGCAATGAAATAATTGGGAAAGATATTAATAATTCAACTCGAAGATTAATAAATTTTTTTCCAGTATTGGCAGGTTTCAATCAAGTTATTTTGAAGAATTCTGATCTAGAAAGTAGATCAGTTTCCTTGAACCATTTGTTTGACTCATTGGTTCAATATGGTAAAACATTTGATCAAGAATGTTGGAAGGAAATATGTCAAGATTTATTATTTCCAATTTTCAGCGTTTTAAGTGATCATTGGAGCCAACTTAACAGTCATGATGATTTGTCAGTTTGGTTATCCACCACTTTAATTCAAGCTTTGAGAAATATGGTGGCAATATTTTCTCAATTTGATGCCCTTCTCCCTATGCTTGATGGGTATCTTAAATTACTTTGTTCTTGCATTTTACAAGAGAATGACACAATTTCCAAAATAGGAAGAAATTGTCTTCAAAATTTGTTATTGAAAAACTGTAAAAAATTCGAAGAATCTGATTGGGATAAAGTTACAAATACTTTGAGTGATTTATTTGAATCTACAACTGCAATTGAATTGTTCTTGGCTGATCCTTTACGGGTCGAGCAAAACAAGAATTCAAGTATTGAAGCAGAATTTGTTAACATTGAAAATAAAAATATGTCATCATTTGGAGGATTTGCTAATGATAATGAAATCATGAGCAATGGTAACGGCGAACCAAATACACCTATAATAGAACAAATAGATAAGTCAAAACAAGAACTTAAAATGACAGGCTCTAGTGACGATGAGAAAACAAGTGAAACTACACCTGACGATACTGAAAACGAAGCTAAAGAAAACCAAGATCCTGATAGATCAACTGATACTGTAATAATCCATGACAATAATGACACTCATCAACAGTTTCCTTTGAGCCCAAGAAGTACACAAAGTAGTCATGATGGTCTAGATGTTTCTTCTCATACTGATCATCATGCGGCTAACAGACTTTCATCCAGTAAAGTGCCTGTTGTCTCCCATAAAAAAAGGTTAAAGGAGACAGGTATTATTGTTGTGAAGTGTGTTTTGCAATTATTAATGAT
Source organism: Saccharomycopsis vini (assembly GCA_031124825.1). NCBI lineage: Eukaryota > Fungi > Ascomycota > Saccharomycetes > Ascoideales > Saccharomycopsidaceae > Saccharomycopsis > Saccharomycopsis vini. The sequence continues at coordinate 11,682 of JASTUB010000218.1, forward strand.
TGAAACTCTATCAGAACTATTTGAAGATGAAGTCTTTTATGAGCTGATCCCAATAAAGAATTTATTAAATTTGATTAATGCTTTGGAAAAATCCTATAAATTTTCTCATGAATTCAATGAAGATTACAATTTGAGAGTCAGATTATGGAATTCTGGAGTTATTCAAAGGCTTCCAAATTTGCTTAAACAAGAGTCATCCTCTTCTGGAGTTTACATCAACATTATTTTTAGATTATTAATAAGTGGCAATAACAAGATTTCTGAAGATCAAAAAGAGTCATTATTAGCTAAATTGATTCCTTTATGTGTGAAAATCATTGAAAATTACATTGCTCTTGATGAAACAACGAAGCAAAGAAATGTAAATACATGGAGGCCAGTTGTTGTGGAAATAATGCAAGGCTATTATGAATTGGATGAAGATGATTTCATTAAGCATTGTCCAATTATGTATGATTTGATTCTAAATATTTTAGATAAACAGTTACCTCAAGAACTAAGATCATCAATCAAAAACTTCTTGACTCGCGTTGGCGAAGTTTATTTGAGAATTTGATCTAATAAGTATCCTTTTTGGAAATATTGTTTTTCATTTCATTGTTTTGTCAAAATAACTGTCATTGAACTTTGGCAAATGTCAACTTTGATAGTACCTTTCTTACCTTTTATATTTATATTTTATTTTTTGCTATGGCTTTCTATCTTGTCTGTCTTGTCTCTTCTCTTTTCTCTGCTTTTCTTCTCTTTTTGCTGATAATATTCTGCATTAGTATATAATTGCTATTTGCATACTTATTTATTTTTTTTATTTTTTTTGTTTCAAGCTGTACTGTAATAACAACAATATTTATATTGTGAACGATTTGTAATAAAATAATTTCTGGGTATCTATGTAAGAGTGGCTCAATTATTAATATATCTTCTATAGGAGTGCCAAGCCAGAAATTATTTACAATTGGGGTTTCATTAATAAGACGTATTTAAGAATCTAATAGATAAAAATCAACATCACGTCTTTCAAAGATTCAAATAATAGTTGCAAAATGTAAAATACTATATAATTTCTGTCCTTGCTATAACCTGCTATTATATTTTTAATTGTGGCACAACAGTCTTTGAATTGAGTGTATCTGCTTATATAATCACTCCCGCTGCTTTTGTTTTTTTTTTTTTTTTTGTTTTTTTGTTTTTTTGTTTTTTTTCAAATTTTTCTTCACAATTTGGTAGAGATGAGCTTGATCTACATCATCTTATAACAAAAAAGTGAAGTAGAACTCAAAAAAAAAGAGAATAAATAACATGCTCAGGCTAATATTTCTGAGACATAAGAGGATATACCGCTCAAATATATCTCGAGTTTTGAAATCAAATTCACATTCTACAGATGCAAAGTCTTTTCTTGAAAATCTCAAATTTGTCGATTCAGTAACGACACCTCCAAAAGACGACAAGCATCAACCACCACTGAAAAAAAAATTAAAAAAAAGCCAGCATCAACATCAAAAGCAACAGTTGCATCACAAACAAGAACAAAACCACCAGAAGCAATCGTCGCTACAACATACGAACCAACAAAAGAAAAAGACGGACCATGGCCCAAGTAAAGATGATTCCTTGGCTCTGTTTTTGCGAGATCTACCTTTATCGGAGGAAGGAGTGAAATCAACAAAAGCAAGAGATTTGTCTTATGTACCTATCAAGCCAACATTCAAGCAACCAAATGTTCCAACTTTAGCCCACAATTTATCTAGAGTACTTTTTGAGCCAAATGTTTATCATCAATTGCAAGATCAAAGAACTAGGGTTTTTAATTACAAACCGTTTTTGCAAAAAGTTACTTCAGTAGACGAATTTGATTTCAATAAAGTCAAGTCTTTCATTCCATCGGGCAAAGATCCTGTACTTTTAAAAATGGCATCTGATATAAATAAAGAGAAAACAATAGGTAATACTGTTACCACCAATGGTAGTGATAGTACCAATTCGAAAATTAGTTACTATAGTTCAACCTCCTCTATAACTGGTGTATTATCACAGCTTCACTTCTTGTTATCCAATTATAAAAATCCAAGTTTGCACAAATTAAGTTCAACTTATAGTGGTTTGAGTGGGAAGAGAGCCACATTTTCCCCTGGAGCGAAAACTTCAGCTTGCGTCGTTGTACTGTTGAAAAAATCGGACACAGCAAAAAATATGTCAGAATATCTTTATTCTATCGATTCGGATAAATCTACTGACGATGATATGATTCTTTCAATTCTTGGTAATTTGATGGAAACTTTGTTAATCACCAACGAAAAAGAATTCATCAAAAATTATGTTCGCAAACCTGAAAAAGAAAAGAATCAAAATGAATCAGAAACTTTTGAAGTGCCCATGGATGCTTATCATTATGCCAAGGTGGGAAAATTTCTTGTTCGATCTCAATTGGATTGTTCTGATCCAAGGTTACCAGGGACTGGTGTTTTCGATTTAAAAAGTAGAGCAGTCTGTGCCATTAGGGTTAATATTAATCACATTCAGAATAAACAAAATAATAAGAGTGGTTACCAAATTGTTAAAAAGTTTGGTGGGCTTGAAAGTTATGAAAAAGAAAAGTTCGATTTGATTAGATCTGCTATGTTGAAATATTCTTTTCAAGCAAGAATTGGAAATATGGATGGGATTTTTGTTTGTTATCACAATATTGAAAAAATATTTGGATTTGAATATATCCCTTTAAGCGATATTGATGAATTCTATCATCATAATCTTGCAGAAATCGAACAAGAACAAAATGTGATTGATCAAAATAATGTTGATGAATTTTTTGAGCAGGGAGAATTTGATTTTGGTTCACTGACTTTGCCTTCATTTGTTGCTGAAAATGAATTTAAAATTAGTTTCAAAATATTAGAAGATGTTCTAGATATTATTATTAATGAAGACTTGAAAAACAATCCTGAAGATTGTGAGTCCTTTAGAATGATAATGAAAACTCAAAAAACTGATTCTAATACTGAATTGTATGTTCTCTTCACGCCATTGACAGAAAAGCAAGTAAATATAATGCAATATAGTGATAGTATCAATGATGATATTAAACTTGCTAAAAAGTTACAAACATCTGATTTGCTTAAAAATTTTGATCTCACAGCTGCACAAAATGATCGAAATATTCAAGTGCAATTAAAACTCGATCCTGTTTTTAGCAAAGCTAAACAAAAAATAAAAAGATCTACATTTGAAAAAATAAATTTCGAAACAGCAAATAAGGTGAAGGGCTATAAAATCACCGTGGCCCATTATCATGATGGCAAATTTCAAAATAAAGATCAACCATACCCAAGTTCTAAAAAAGTTGATTTAGAAGTAAGGTACAAGATTGATAAATTGGAAGATTTAGATGCTCAAGCAGTTTATAGGAAATTGTTGAAAGAAAAGGCCAGTATTAGCTTTGGTCAATTCAATACTGATTATCATGAAATTTTGCAACAATACGATCTGCTTGGAAGATTACGTGAACTATATTATTCAAAACTCGATAACAAGTCTGGTAAAGAACCAATTATTTGGAAACCTGATGAAGAAATTAAAATTAGGGAATCATAATAGACCAAAGACACAGTCGATGTTGTCCCTGTAATTTGTCTTTGTACCATAGAATTTTATGTTTGCATGTTTTTTTTTAACGCTATTTTATTTCTTTTTAATTTTGTCCTGCTTTTCTAATATTCATTACATAAATTTGAGTCAACTTAAAAATCCTGTACATAGCACTAACTGGCCGTTGAAAGCTCACACTAATAAGCTCACACTAATAAAAATAACTAATCTACCATCAATAATCTACCATCAAAAAGTATTTCAGCACTATTATTCTTATAATGTTGGTTCTCAACCCAAGAATTTGTTTTAAAAATCCTTTTACATTAACATAAGATATATGTCCAAATATATGTATATACAAGGAAACAAAGTGATGAATAAAAAATAAAAAAAATTATATAAAAAAAAATAAAATAAAATAAAAAGATGGAAGACAAAATAAAAAACGTAAAGAAACAAACATCCAAATAAGAAAAAACGGAAAATTGAAGGAAAAAAAAAAAAAAAAAAAATAAAAAAAGCAAAAAAAATTCATTCCAATAAGTATATTTAACAGAAAAAGAAGAACAACTCAAAAAAATAAAACAAATATTAAATAAAAAACGACTTGAAAAAAACGAAGAGAACAGAGAGAAAATGAGAACAAAACAAAATATGTATTAAAAAAAAAAAAAAAAAACGCCAATCTTTGACAGGGTTCAACGGCAAAGTTCACAAACTTTTTTGTTCTTTTTCATACGGAAAGAGGTTGAAATATACGCAAAATCACACAAAATTCATATAAATAACAGATCACAAATCAGTAAGTAAATGTCTTTTTTTTTTCTTTTAATTTTTTCAATTTTATAATTACTTCTTTTTTTCAATTTTCCAGTTTTCTTTGATTTCTCACTTTTTGTTTATTAGCTTTTTTTTATTATTATTATTTTTTTTTTCTTTTTTTGTCAATCAATTAATCAATTAAGCTTCAGTGTTAGCTTCAGCGGCATTACCTTCCTCTTGTCTGTCACCAGATTCATCAGATGGTTTGTTGTAGTAAGTTCTTGGACCTCTGTAACCGCCTCTGAAATTACCTCTACCGCCTCTAAAGTTACCTCTGCCACCTCTGAAGTTACCTCTGCCACCTCTGAAGTTACCTCTAAATCCTCCTCTTCCTCTGAAACTGCTTCTTCTGTTGTAACCTGGAACGTTAGTTCTTTTTTCGGCAACATTCAATTTTCTGCCTTTGAATTCATGTTCATTCAAAGGTAAGGCTTTTTCAACAGATTCTTTTTTAGCAAATTCAACATAAGCAAACCCTTTTGGGCGACCAGTGAATTTGTCAAACAAAATGGTGATTCTGTTGACAACACCAGCACTATTGAACAATTTTTCCAATTCTTCATGGGTGGCACTGTAGTCGACATTACCAACATAAATACTACGAGAATCAATTTCCTTTTGTTGCTCAAGGAGTTCTTCTTTAGACAACTTTGATTCGGCTGATTCTTCTTCGCTGGTAGGTTGTTGGGTTTCAACAACAGTAGTTTCTTCAATAACTACAGTTTGTTCTTTTGGTTGTTGTTCAGAGGCACTCATTGTTGTTGTTTAGTATTATTTATTGATATAATTGATGTGGCGGGATAGATGACGACGATTGATTTAATTGAGAGACGAGACGACTTTATAATTTCCTTTTTCCCTTCCACGGTTATTTTTCTTGATATATATTGATATATAATATGTTTAGATATATATATATTTCTTTCTTCTTCTTTTACCTAGAACAATTGAATGTCTGATGATTTTTGCCAATTACTTTGTTGTGTTTCACCAATCCGTTATTAAAAATATGTTGTAAAAGTTTCCCAAAAATTTCACTGAATTTTTTCCGAATCAAATTTTTTTTTTTTTTTTGGCTTATTTTTTTTTTTTTTTTTTTGAACGTTGCAATTAGCAATATCGATTAGCTAATCACAACACATCCAAACATTCAAAAACGAAGAAGTTGCGATTTGATTGATTCGGCCAAAGAACGGGTCACTGTAACTTTATGTTTCTTGACGCAATTATCATCTTCATTTTTCCATAATGTATAATAAGGTGACTACAGTGTGATATATACAGCATCTCACAGAGAGAAGAGAGAAAAAAATTTTTTTTTTTTTTTTTTTTTTTTTTTTACTAAATTTGTATTTTTTTTTTTTTTTTATAGTGAAGACCTACATACATATAACAACAAATTTTATGAATATCTTATTTAATTCTAAAATATAAAGCATTGTTTAGTATTCCACCACATTAATATAATAACATTTCTATAAAATGGTTTCTGTTAGAAAGAGAAAGATGAACCGCTCTTCGGTTCGTAAAGCTACCAGAAGACTCAAAGATAGACATCAAAAACTTAATATCAAAGGGAATCCCATCATAGCAGCAAATTGGGACCATAATGCAACCTTAGCTCAAAATTATAAAAGATTAGGTCTTACGGTGAAATTGGGAAAAGCGGCTGGAGGTGAGGAAAAAGAATTTCAAGCTGAAGATGTTGTTTATAATGAAAAAGAACAATTAAATCTTGATGATGACGATGATGATAGTGAAGAAAAAGATGTTACAAAAACTAGAGACCAAAATAAAAATGATACTAATATTGAAATCGATCCTTCTCAGATACCGGAAAATGAAGCTAGAATTATAAGAGATGAAGATGGTAATATTAAAAAAATCATTCGTGGTACCAAAAAAGAAGAAGACCCAGAAGATAAAGAAATCATACCAGTTAAAGCTAAAACTAAAGTCGTTGAAGAATTAGAAGCTTATGCAAATAGACCAGTCACTGTTGTAGAAAGACATCAATCTACAAGAGAACAAGACTGGCTCAAATCATTATATGAAAAATATGGTGACGATTATGAAGCAATGAAATGGGATAAAAAATTCAATATTTTCCAAAACAGTGCTGGGGATTTAAAAAGAAAAATAAAAAAATGGAAAAAAGTGAATGAAATTGATTAATCATAATAATATATTCGGAAAGGAGTTATTCCTTCCTTTGACTTAACCTTTTTTTTTTTTTTTTTAGTTCATTTTTGTTATATATCAACACCTTTCTGTTTATTATTATTATTATTATATGTCAAATTTGCATTTGTACAATGGAGATGCTAGTAGATTTCAATTTCTTCTCAAAGGTGTAGCTTGAAAAGAATTTGTTTTATTAATACTATCGCCTAATCGTGCTCATCAGGGGAAAAAAAATAATAATAAAAAAAAAAAAAAAAAAAAAAAAAAAGAACACCAAAACTCAAGTAAATAAATAGTAACAAATAGAGAGCCAAAAGAGTAGTGAAAAAGAAACAGTAAATCAATAAAAATAATATCACAGCAAATAAAAACAAAAAGAAAAAGACCCATTAAATGCAATAAACAAATAAAAATAAAAAAAAAAAAAAAAAAAAAAAAAAAGTAGAAATATAAATATATAATAATGTAATTATAGACGAGAATTTCTTAAAAAATTCCCGCAGATGCCTTCAAGTTTTCTTCATTTTTCATTTGTCTTATTCTTTCAACTTCTTCAATTCCACCAGATTTTTTCAATTTTTTACCTTCAACAAACCCTCCTAATTCCTCTTCAAATTCATTCTTACTTCTTACTTGTAGCTCTTTTTCCCGAATTTTTTCTGCTTTTTCGATTGCATCAACACGATTTTGATGATTAGGTCTTAGCGCAACAACTTCAGTTAACATTGCATCTCTAACATTTTCTAAACTTTGGCCAGGTTCTAGTAACGGTAAATATGGTTGACGAAGTTTTAATGTAGAACCAATTTTTTTCTTTTGATGCTCTTTAGCAACATGCTCGACAAGAGAAAAAGTTTCAAGTGCCTTCTCCAAATCTTCTTTCAAATCATCTACCAAATCTTCTTGCAACTTGAAAAATTGTTGTTCTTCACAAACAACGTCCAATTCTTTTTCCCAAATCACTTTCCAATTAGATTTCTCTGTCATTATGTAGTCATGCATCAAGCCAATTGCACTTTTGGCTTGATCAATTTCTTTTTTAACAGAAATCAATTGTTGCTCTGATGGCCTAGAGCCGCGTTGAGCAACATCTTTCCTTAAAGCTTCAATTATATCTTGTAAATCATCAACTTTGGTTAACAATTCATCAGAATCTTCGGACAACTTTGTATGACATCCTTCCATGTAATTACGATTTGCGGATCTCGAAGCATCAAACCCAGAATTTTTGAATTCTTCAACTTGACTTAATAAGGTCTTTATAGAAGAAATAAAACCCTTTTTCGAATCAGAGCTGATTTGTTTAATCACGTTCAACTCTCTCACTATATTACTCATGTCTAAATTATCAACTGTATTTGATCTAGTTAATGGTTTCACTGGAGTCTGAGGTTTAGAAGCAGAAGATGATGCTTCATCAGTCAATTTAGATTGAGTTATAGCTTCGCGAATAGTTTCTTGGATGCTATTTTGCATTTTGAAAATATGACTCTGTAAAACTGAAACCCTATTTTCCAAGCTCTTCATAGCTTCAGTATTAGCATGCTCTTGAGCATTCAATGTCAAAATTGAGCCTTCTTTAACATCATTCAATAAATGGTCTTCTAATTCATAAGGAACATCGTTAATTGATTCTTGGACATAGATTTCCGGAAAGCTTTCCCCACCAGGACTATAAGCAAATTTCTCAATAAATAATAATCTAAGAGAATTAAAAGTAACAGGAAATTGAACACTAACCTTTTTGGTACGGTTATTGATTTTTAAATAAATTATTGTTCCCAATTTTTCAGACAGACTATTATTTACTAGAGCAGAAGTGGCAATGTTATTTTTAGCAGCTTTAGAAGCAGCTTCGGATAAATCATGATTATTATCTTGACCCAATTTTTCATTGATTTTGAGGCTTTTCATAGACTGGTTTGAGATACTGATATTTGCAAGAGACAAATTATTTTGTGTTTCTTTTTCAGAATCATTTAAATCTTTAGGTAATGGCATTTCTGATTGTTTGGTAAGTTTAGCATACTGATAAGCAGAGAATCTTCTTGACGCCCTACGCTTAAGTGAATCACCTTTTTGCAATTGTTTTAAAGCATCAGATTCTTCATTAGAATGATCTGCTTGTTGTACGATTGATGGTAAATCCGCAACTTTGATTTCTGGGACAGTATTATTGCTGACTATTTTATAAGTGTTATTATTATTCTTGTCATTATTATTGTTGTTATTGTGTTTTAGAACATTATTCTCATTGTAATCGTTTGGGTTTGGGAGAGGTCGAGAATGGCTGATTCTTTTCAAAGAACTTGACCCTTCTGATAGAGCACGATATGAGTCCTGTCTGTGTTTCTTATTTCCATCAGTATTGGGCGGTGTTTCTGGCAACATTCCTGTAGAAGAAATAGATGAGAGGGAATTTGGTCCGGCAGAGATGGATTTCAGAGATCTGGAAGGAAGAGCGGTGCTATGTCTGACTTGATTTGGTACTGATGAAACTCTTTGGCTATTATGGCTCAAATGATTTTGGTCACGAACAATTTGTTGTTTTTTCTTCAAAGTACGGAGCATGCTCACAATAATTTGTCGGATTTGAGGCAAGTATCTATCCAAAGTTTGTTGGGAAGGTGGTTCACAAAGCGCTTCTTCAAGAACAACCCTAAGATTATGAGGAACATCACCTAGATCAGTTACTTCTATACCAGCAATACTGAAAGCACGGCAAGCAGCTTTGAAATCTCCTCCAAGACGGACATAAGAATTAGAGACATCGGTTTCGGTGTGTCTCCCTTGAGCCCATTGGGTCAAACTTTCTAAAAGATGTTTGGTTGAAACTAGAAGTCGCGTAACGCTGGACTCGATAGTATTCATATTCATCTAAAATTAATGTTAGTTTTGATCTTCAACACAAAACCGCCGAGAATGAAAAAAAAAAAAAAAAAAAAAAACGAATTGTAAAAAATGAATGATCCGAGGTGAACAATTTGATTCAAGAGCACTATTACAAATCTAAACATACCGAGTTTTTACTGGCTCGATTTGGAGCGGCAGCGTTTTCAAGATTCATAGGTGAAGAAATAGGTAGGTATATATATAGGTGTATATGCTGCTCTTGTGATGTTTTTAAAGCGCTGAATAATTATATTTTGATTTGAATTGTGTGCCTTTATATTTTTTAGAAGTGTTTATCTTTTTTTATTTGTATATTTTTTTTACTTTTGATTCTGATTTGAAGAGAGTGTGGGAAGTAAAAAAAAAAATTGAAGAAAAACAGACGAGTTTGGTTTATTTTGTTCACCGGCTGCTTGTTAGTATTCCGGATATATGCGGAAACGGAACCTCAAGAAAAAAAATAAAATAAAATAAAATAAAATAAAATAAAATAAAATAAAATAAAATAAAATAAAATAAAATAAAATAAAATAAAACCCACCAAAATCAACCTGATCTTTTATTTAAAATTGACTTTATATATCAGCCCCAAACAATAACCTAAAAATAATGTCTTCAAATGATATATTGGATGTCTTTAACGTTCAAAGGTCTTCACTAGAACCACCAAGAAAGAAAAGAAACACAGATACAACCCCATCAGCTTCTTCAAGACAGCTGGGGATAAATAGAGAACTTTATAATTTACTTGGTGAAAACACTCCTCCTATTCATTTAGTCAACAAAAATTCAAAATTTAAGAAGAGAATTGGATCATCTGCTCTAAGTAAACCTTCACCTTGGAGATGGATCAAGTTCCATAATAATTCAAGAAATGATGGGCTTGAGTTGTATCATTGGAATAAAGGTATTACTTCGCCAGAAAAATATCGATTCGAACAATATAACCAGAAATTAAAATTGCCAGAATTCGACCTTTCTAGTTATAATAGATTAATAAAGGAAAGTGATGAAAATCAAGATAAAAACAATTCTTGGACGTTTCAGGAAACAAAATATTTGTTTGATATGTGCAATTTGTATGATTTGAGATGGATAATCATTCATGATAGATACAATTATCAGGAAACTTCAACATTATCATCGAATCGAACAGTTGAAGACATGAAAGAAAGGTTTTATGATGTTTGTCAAAAAATTTTAATTGAGGAAAATAGACTTCTTAAAGAGGCGGGAATAGTTGATGAAAATAAAAACAAATTAATTAAAGTATTGAATACATTTGACAAAAACAAGGAGTACGAAAGAAAAAAATATCTTCAAAGATTATTAGCTAGAAGTCCTGCGGAAATAGCCGAAGAAGAACTGTTGGTAATTGAAGCTAGAAGATTTGAACAATCTGCTCAAAAAATGTTGACAGAAAGAGCAGCTTTATTACACCTTTTAGATTCTCCTTCTAGTACTGCTGGTATCAATCAGTACCTATCATCGCAAGGGATTGCTCAACTTTATAACAGCTTGATGTTATCAGATAAAGCATCCAAAAAACGTATGGCAAAGCAAGACTCAAACATTAAGAATTCAGAATTGGATAATGCATCACCATCACCTTTATTACAAACAAGCGACAAAAAGGGCACCAAACTTCAACAACAATCGACGCACACACAACAGCAGCAGTATCCAGATTCTCAATCCCAGAAACACTATCAAGACTCAGTCCAAATTAATAATAACAGTCAACATCATGACAATATTCAAGATCATCTGCCATTACAGTCAGAAGACCCAGTAGCTCAGCTTTTGGCAAAGAATCTTACTGCTCAAGAAGGAGCTGCTTATGGTCTCTCATATCACCCAGAAAGACTTCAATCAGGAGTTCATTTACGATCCTCTAAAATTGCAAGCTATAAACCTACGGTTCAAACAAAAGTTAATACTATTTTGAATGAATTACGTATTGCTAATCGTCCAATAATGCCAACCGAAAATGTGGTCAAAAGATTCGACGTGTTAACTGAGGCTATTGTGACGTTGTTAGAAACCAAAAAACAAATTGATAAAATGGAAACTGAACATAAATTGATACAAAAATCACAACAATAACCATAACAAATATTCCGTTTAAATAACTTCCTTGCTTCAAAACAACATGTCTTTGTCGATAATTATTGTTAATGATTATTCTCCTTCCTTCTTCTTATTCTGATTCTTCTTCTGCTCTTTAGCTTTGGGTTCCGAGTTGAAATACTCACTTTATTTTTAGGTTACTTTTATTTATTTTGAGGGCTTCTGGTAAGCACGAATGTACAATTAATACGGATATCAATAATCTGTAACGTATCCAACAATTATTTCTTTTAAATAATATTAAGCAATAATAATCAAATTGTAACCTAATCTCTACTATAAAATCTTATTGAACTTTGATTTACCATTTCTACATATCGTTTCTTTAGTTTAAAAATTACAATTCAAATTGAAATAGCATACATATATATCATAAATGTGTTATAGTACAAAAAGAAAAATGTGAAGACTCAAAAATTATATTACAATAACAAAAACACATCATAATCAAAACCAAGAAGTTAACGAAATCCGAGGTGTAAATCACACCTCATATGAAGAAAGAAAAAAAAAAACTAATCCATTTAATAGTTCACCCAAGTACCTTCTAACTCATCATATCTTCTAGTACCTCTTCTTCTATTTCTTCCATTACCATCACCTTCAAATCTCATTGTTTCTCTCTTCTTTCTTCTAATATCACGCTCTCTTTCAATTTCTCTTTTTTCAATTTCCCATTGACTTAATGTTTCAACTGTTGGGCTCCACTCTTGCCCCAAATTTTCAGGGTCAAATCTCCAACCGGCGGCTCTATTATAGGCGGCGCCATTCATGACTTCTGGGGGCAATCTACCATCCATAAAATCTCTTTTCGCCTTAATTATTGACTCATGCAAAGCATGGGCGATAGCAGGATAAAATTCTCTTGAGAGTCCCAAATCAGCAACAACAATTTCAGCAAAAGCTTCGGGTGTAAATTCATTTGTATTATTAAGGTTCCATTCCAATTTATCTTCGTATAATTGCTTGTCTAAGTTGACAGACAAATCAATAATAACATGAACAACTAGATCCTCCGGTAACGAAACATTTTGGAATTGCTGATATTCATCAATTTGGGTATTTATTGCGCTAACAACTTGAGATTGAACAGACATTGGTAGCTCCAAATCAGCGCACATAATTTCGGCAAAGTTTTCAGGTGTCAATAAAGATTCATTGATGTTCCACATAAAAAAATCGACAATTCTACTATTCAGGTGTTCTATATTGATCCTTATTGGGATCAAGCATTCTTCGAGGTTTGAGTTTTTAGTCACGTCAAAGCTACTAAAGTAGCTGTGAGGAGTTTTATGTGCTAATTTACCTTGAAAATTGTTCAACAACAGATTTCCTGTCAAGTTATTTGGATCTACTGATGAATACAGCTGGCCATTAATAAATCCATTAGTTCTTCTCCTTCCGCCCTGAGTGTAATCATCTTGGAATTCTTCATCTTCTTCATCATCATTATCAAAATAGTCTTCTGCATAATTAACCACAGCGGCATTTCTTTTCGTTCCGCGCGCAGTTTGCGTCGTTATATATAGAGCAGTATTTTCATTTTTAACTCGACTATGAAACGTTGTTGTCAAAGCCTGAGGGAAAACAGGTCTTTCCATGGATTTCGCAGCAGTCATATTTTCATTCCAAATGGTTTTAATTGTATTTTTTAGCCCAACTACTATTATTATTATTATTAACCTTACGCGTTGCTGTTTGATACACTTTTTTTTTTTTTTTGGTTGTTTTTCCTTGTGTCTCTATCGCTCTCTGGTGTCCGAAAAATCATTACCCTATGTTTTTCTCTATATCCGGGTGAGACTACAAAAGTATTAGGTTGGTTGTCCCCAGTAGCTTTTCTAAACTAACCCACGCACCAATTGAAGGTTTATTGTTTATTTTATGTTGTGTCCACGTGCCGCATGCACTACCCAACAACAACCACTGCAACAAAAAAAAATAAAAAAAAAAAAAAAAAAAAAAAATAAAGAAAAAATGGAGAAAATTTTTTTCTTCAACAACAACTATAAAAAGACCGAAAAACCTTCTTTGAAATTTAATTTTACATTATTTAAAAACTTTTCTTACATTGATTACAATCATTAATAATCCTTGTCAAAATGTCCGCTCCAGTTGAAGAAACCAAAAAACAAACTCCAGTGTATGTTGAAACTTCCCAATAATTTATTATTGTTGTTTATTGTTGTTTCATTTGATTTATCATTCTCTTTTTAAAATATTGTATGATGACTAAATTGGTCCGTGTTTACTAGGTGGAATTAAGACCCCGCCATATGAGTATTAAACCATTTTTTCACTTTTTCTGACTAGACAAACTAAAAAGAAATTTAACATTGATAAATCAATGTAATTGGATTTTATTGGCTCTTGTCCTCAATCAATTTTGCTATCAATTGAAATTGTTACTAACATTAATCTAGTGAAACCAACGAAGAAGAAGAAGACATTGATCTTTTCGCTTCTGACGATGAAGTTGATGAAGAATTCGAAAAAGTCAAAGCTGCTAGAGTTGCTGAATACAACAAAAAAAAAGCTGCTAAACCAAAAACCACTGCTAAATCTCTTGTCACCTTGGACATCAAATTCTGGGATCCAACTGAAACTGACATTGATGCTGTTGCCAACCAATTGAAAGAAAAAATTGTTAAAGATGGTTTGACCTGGGGTGCTTATGCCAAAATTGACGTTGGTTACGGTGCTCAAAAATTGCAATACAGTATTGTTGTTGAAGATGACAAAGTCTCTTTAGATGAATTGGAAGAACAAATTCAAGAATTTGATGAAGACTTGATTCAATCTACTGACGTTGCTGCTATGTCCAAATTATAAGCAAATTGAATTTGTCTTATTGTATATTAACTTTTTTTTGGTTATTTATTCAAGAAATTAATGATTTTTTTTTTGATTGAAGTTTGTCATGTTTCGCTGTTATGTTTTTAGTTCTTCTGTTCTACATTATATGTGGATAATTTTATGTTAAATGGTCTATTATTATTATTAGTTTTTGTAAAATGTTCTTTTTTTTTATTATCAAACAGTGGTATAGGAAGCATAATGTAAGTTAATAAATTATTATGAAATACTAAGTTTTGCGCTGATAGTTTTGCACAACCAAATTGGGTGATCGCAATTTTTTTTTTCGGAGTGTTTGGTGTTTGGATGGTTTCAGATCTGACTGCCAGTTTGGGTGTGTATCTTGCTTGCTATTCATAGATAATTACGTTGTTTGCTGTCTCAAATAATGTCAAAAAATAAATTATTTTATCTTTAATGGGTTATTTTAAAATAACTAATTACGAATGAAATTCGCTTTTTTGTATTTATAATCTTATTATTGTCTTGCACTGTAACAATGTTTATGTAACTAAGGGTCATGGTTAGATATATAAATTCAGCCTCCATAAAACTTTGAATACCTTTAAACTTTTGGGTGAAAAATTTTTGTTTGTTTACCTAGAAAAGAACCATCATTGTAAAGTTACAAGAGCTCTTTAAGGTGATGAGTCTATCAATAAAAGAAGAGAATTTTAGAGAAAAATTAGTTGGTCCGAATAGGATGTGTACATCTTGTTGATGCTTTACATGCTAAACAGTTATCTTATGGTGACTGAGAAGTAGGTGCTAATATTTTTGCCTATGTAACTCATTTTATCATACCAACACTCTACTAGATACTTATAGAGTATGTTATTTTTGTGAACAAACAAGTGTCTTGGTATGGCTTTTGAGTACCGACTTTTGTTCTGTTGAACCTTTTGTTAACAGATTTGCCTTCTTAATTTCTTGGACATTAAATATTAATGCAAATACTACAAAAAGTAGTACAGAAAAAAAAAAAAAAAAGAAAAAAAAATTAAACTTGTTTTAAATAATAGAACAATAGAACAATCAGTGTATTATGTATAAAATATGTGGGTGTTAAAAACATATGCCTCCACCGGGAATCGAACCCGGGGCTCAAAGATGACAAAGTTGAATTTTACCACTAAACCATCCAAGCTTTTTTTGTAAGGAATGGTAAACTATTGGTGTACTTATTTGAGATTCGGATTCCCACAACTATACCTGGTACTGCATCACTATCTCATCACACTATTGAAATTCTTAAACTTTGGAACTAATCTTATCAAAACCATTATTGCCTTGTTCACCACATCGCAAGCCCGTGTTCTGATAAATAATAAATCAGGCGATTGGTTCCCATTACATA
>JASTUB010000219.1:0-26988 GCA_031124825.1 Saccharomycopsis vini
TAATAATAATAATAATAATAATAATAATAATAATAATAATAATAATAATAATAATAATAATAATAATAATAATAGTGTAATACTAAAAAGAATTTTTTCAAAATAAATCAAAAAATAAAGAAAAGAGAATAAAAGAAAATTAATAGATCGATCGATTGATGAACAGCAGAGATTTTCTACACCTCGTTAATTAAATCATTGTTTTATATCATGCTTATTGTGTGTTTCAATTTTATTCATAATTCTTGTTTTCATCATCCCATTTAATTTCATTTCACTTCATTTTTTTTTTTTTTTTATTTTCTTTCTCTTGCTGTTTTTAACTCATTTTTTTTTCTTCCTCTTTCAATATGTTCCAATGATTACCGCATCTCATTTATGGTTTTATAGTCTATACAATTTTTAGCTGTTTTTTTACTTCCTAATTTCTATTGTATTTTTGTCTTTCCTTTCCTTTTTTTTTTTTTTTTTTTTTTGTGTGTATTTATAGGAGTTTTTTCATTGTCTCTGCCGCTCGTTTGATGAGTTTGTGATTTTTGATTTGAATTAAATTTTTTCTCATTAAACTTGACACCAATTACTATAGCTATATATAGCTATCTTTGTAAAAAAGGTTACTATTGTGTGCCTTGGACATTGTTCGTCTGTTATATTTTTTTCGACAACATTATGAAAACGAAATCTTCTTTTTTTCTTCAGGCATTGTTACTTTCAATCTCGATGTGGTAGAGGTTTCAAGAAAATTGTTGGGATGAGAAAATTGAAAGAGATATATGTAACAATTAATTATACTTTTTATTGAAGAAGCACAAATTTCGCTCAACAGTTAATACCAACAAGCATACGTCAATAAACTAAGTAAAAGATAATCCTCGTCAATAATTGCTATATCCAATTATTCTTACATATCCATGAATTGAAATTATTGCCTTGCTGTGGGATCACCAAAGCTTCCTACAATATATTTGGGTGACATCCTCGACGCGTTTAGAAGATTATTATTTTTTTTTTTTTTTTTTTTTTTTCTGATTTCGCAGGCAAAAGAAAAAAAAGAAAAAAAAAAGTAAATAGAAAGATGATAATATCATAATAATAAATCTTAAATAGGATATCCACAACAGTTATCATAATTATCTTTACAGGATAGACAACATCAATTAAAATCAATACAAGAAAACAAAGCAAAATTCAAGGCAAAGAGAATAAGAAAAGAGAGAAAAAAACCTAATTGAAAAATTAGCGGTCTTTCACTTATAGATTAGATCATGATAGATAATTTTGCATCTAGTTTAGAATGGTTAAACTCAACAAAATCTAACCGGCCTCGAAAATCAAAAAGCTTGTTGTTTCAAGAAGGAGTTGCTGCTCTTCTAAGAAACCAATCCCAGCAACCCAGGATGGCATCACAAACGTCAAGCGCCAGCACTAATGATCCTCATCTCGATTCTAATACTAATGTTAATAATAACTATGATCCATTCAAAATTCCTCACGTTCGTTCTAATAGAAGCCAAATACCATTGGTGAATATCAGTAATACTTCAAACAAATCTCAGAGGCAAGACATATTACAGCTGCTTATTACTAAAAAGAAGAGCAATGATAATAGACTGGCAGAAGTTGTGGATTTGACTTTTGAAGATGAGGAGGATGATTTCAATGATTCGATGGATGAACTTATGGATGCTTTAGATAGTAAATCTTCTCCAGCAACTGGCAGCTCGAATACTGGTATCATACCCAGATCTACAATCAACTCAAGGAATACTGGAGGCGTACCATCCAGGTTTGGTTTGACATCTACCGATGTAACGAGCACTAGTTTTCAGAGTAAACCGACAGCTTCAATGAAGAGAACATTACTTAATACTTCTGAGTCATTGAATGGATTGACAAATAACCAGAAGCGTCTCAAATTAAATGATAATCTAACTAAGAGACAACAGAAAAGATCGGATCAATTAACTAATGAAAATAATAATCATGAGCCACCCCTAGAAGAAGTTCTTGCTCCTTCGCACTCTTCTCCAATAGCAAAAAATACTTCCACAGCAATAAAAACATCTTCTTCACAACGAAAGAATAACAATATTATGATACCCAAAACACAATCAATATTGATTCAAAAAACCCAATCACTAGTAGAGCTGTTTTCATCTATTAGAAGCCCAGAAGATGATGATGACGCTGATAATTCAATGAATGCAGAGATCATATTGCAAGAAATAAATAAGATTCAAAAATCTATGATTGAATTATTGCAAACTAAGGTCTCATTGATAGAAAAAATAAACGAAAACTTGGTCTCAAAAAACTTATCCGAAAATGATAAGTTAAGCAAGAATAACGAAATCAGAAAAAGAGTAGATAATAATCTAGAACTCCAATTAAATTTGAAACGTAAAAAAATCGAAGAATTGGAAAGAGCAAAACTGAAAAAGGCAAAAACAGGTGCCAAAGTAAAAGCATCTTTAGATAATGATAAGGTTCCAGAAAATGTAACTTTGGAATCTGTATCTCCCTTTGAAGAAAACAATAAAAAGGAACCAGAAGAACAAATCCCTGGAACTTTCTTCAATAATCTTAATATCGCAGAAAATGTTCCTGTCAACAATAATATTGATTCAAAAAACCAATCAACTGATACAACTGCAGAATCTGTTGAAGAATTCAGTTCTGATGATGAACTTGATAAAATAGAAGCCGCAACCGCTTCTGGTGTCGGGCTGAAACTACATGCAGATTCGTTCCATGAAAACACTAACACCGGCTCTCACAAAGCCATAGGTAACAAATTAAGTCAAAGAAAAAGGAATACACCTTCTATCAATATTGTTGAAGATTATGAAGAAATTGAGAATATGTCATATAGAAACCCAGCTCCTGAGTCAACAGTGGTGGAAATAGGTAGCAGCTTGCCGGAAGATTCACTTGACGAAGAAGATGTAATTATTGATGAGCAAAAACAGCATGAAAACACAGGAGTAGATCTTGATGACGATGAGTATGAGGACGAGGAACAAGATGAGAGTGATAGATTAAAAGTAGCTCCAGTGAACCCAAAGCGTGTTGATGATGTCAATAATCCAAAGTTATTGTTGACACCTGAAGAGGAACGTGAAGAAATGCCAAACACCCAAGACCGAGAATTCATTGACGACGATGATCTGGCTCAGTTTTCGATAAGTGATGGAGATTACGCAGAAGATTTCAGTGACGCCTTAAATGATGATGATGATTATGATGAAGATGAAGATCATATACAAGATAGTGAAAGTTTACTTGCTGAAGTTGATAATTTGCATCTGACGCTGAGAAACGAGCATGAGAGTAAAGATCATACTGAAGAAAACTTGATAGCTATTATTGATGAAGATGAGGAGGAAATTGATGAAACTATAGATTTTATTGAACAAGATCAAAATGATACCAACTTCAATGATGAGCGTGAAATTTTCTTTGTGTCATCACAAGGTGAGGAGGATGAGGACGATGGCTTGGAAGAAGTTGGTCTTAATGATTTTCAAAGTACTCATCGACCTGTTGCTATAGCACCCAAAATTGAACCGATGTCGCAAGCCCCACTCTCTGAAACTGACAAGCTAGGCTTACAACAAAATGTTGAAGATTTATATCGTTGGTCTAAAGAAGTTCGAGAAAAGCTATTTGATATTTTCAAATTAAAGACTTTTAGACAGAATCAATATGAAGCTATAAATTCCACCTTGAGAGGGAAAGATGTATTTGTTCTTATGCCAACTGGAGGAGGTAAATCTCTTTGTTATCAGTTACCGGCTGTTGTAAAATCTGGTGAAACATCAGGAACAACAATTGTGATATCACCATTAATCTCTTTAATGCAAGATCAAGTTCAGCATTTGAAAGAAAAAAACATTAAAGCTGCTTATATAAATTCCAAAGGCACGGCTGAAGAAAGACGGCATACTTTCCAGCTATTTGTTGGCGGCTTGTTAGATTTGGTTTATTTATCTCCTGAAATGATTAGTGCAAGTAATCAAGCGAAAAATGCTATTAAAAAGCTTTATGAAAAAAACCTATTGGCGAGAATTGTTGTTGATGAAGCCCATTGTGTTAGCTCATGGGGTCATGATTTCAGACCAGATTATCAAGCATTGAAATATTTCAAAGAAACTTTTTCTGACATCCCAATAATGGCTTTAACTGCTACAGCTAATGAGCATGTTAGAATGGACATTATTCATAATTTGAAAATGGATGATCCTGAATTTTTCAAGCAAAGTTTTAATAGGACCAATTTATTTTATCAATTACTACCAAAGACAAAATTTTTCATTGAAGATATAAAGAATTTAATATCTACAAAATATCTGAATAAGACTGGGGTTATTTACTGTCATTCTAAAAATTCATGTGAGCAAATTGCTGCTCAGTTGATCAGCTTTGGCGTGAAAGCTGCGTTTTATCATGCTGGTATGCCTGCCGAGGAAAGGTTAATGATTCAATTATCTTGGCAACGGGACAAAGTTAAAGTCATTTGTGCGACAATTGCATTTGGAATGGGTATTGATAAACCGGATGTAAGGTATGTTATTCATGCAACATTACCAAGAACTCTAGAAGGGTACTATCAAGAAACAGGGAGAGCTGGCAGAGATGGTAATGAGTCTGATTGCATATTGTTTTATTCTTATCAAGATGCAAGATTATTGATTAATCTAGTGAATAAAGATAAGGAGCTAGATGCTTCTTCTAAAGAAAAACATTTGAATAAGTTGAAACAAGTGATTCAATATTGTGAAAATTCAACAGATTGTCGTCGTCAACAAGTTTTGCAATATTTCAATGAAAAGTTTGACAAAAAAGATTGCAAAAAAAAATGTGATAACTGTGCTGCAGAAAATAAATCTGATTCTGTCAGCAAAGATGTTACTACACACGCTAAAAATATAATTCAATTGGTCAATACTTTACAACAGGACAACGTCACATTATTATATTGTCAAGATATTTATCGTGGCTCAAAAAGTAGTAAAATTGTGTCTTCTGGCCATGATCAACTACAATATCATGGATTAGGGAAAGGTTTGAATAAAAATGAGTTGCAAAGAATATTCTTCCATTTAATTACTTCACAGATGATAGTTGAATTTCCAGTTATGAATAAATCAGGATTTGCCAACAACTATGTCAAAGTGAATAGACGCGGGGCACAAGGTATTTTAAATGGGTCTGAACGAGTCAATATGTCATTTTCATCAAGCATGAATAATGCGTTGAACCAAAATCAAAATAGTAATAATGGTATACGGCGACCAGCAAGTAGAAATAGTAAACCACCGCCAATAACAACTGCAAGGAACGTTTTGAATCAAAATTCTTTGCAAAATTTCGCTGCTCCTGGTAGTGACATTGATAACACCAATGCAAAATCAAGATCAACCAAAAAGAATGGTTCTGGTTCTGATAATAATTCTCGAAATATTAAAAAGACCTCATCAAGCGGTTCTAGCCAAAAAAAGAAAAGCTCAATTAGACCAATGAAAATTCGGTCAACGCCAAAATCGTCTGGTTCCACTAGTAAAAAAGCAAAAACAAATACTCCGATCAATTTAAACAATGTATCAGTTCCAAGAGACAATAGTAATTTCGTTGAAAGCTGTTTTAAAGAGCTTAAGTCTTTACGAATGTCGAAGATGTCGGAATATAGAATTAGGAACTCATCTTCAATTTTCAGTGACGATACATTGAAAGATATGGCACGTAATTTACCGTTGACTAAAGCTGAATTTCTCAAAATGAACGGTGCATCAGAAGAAACGTATAATGAATACTTCAAGACTGGATTTAGACCTTTGATTTCCAAGTTGAGAAAAAAGAAGCTTTCTGGGACTGAAAATGCTACAAGTTCCCCATTTTTTAGAAGATAGAAGTATGTATGTTAAAGAATTATGTTCATTAGATAAATCTCTTTCTATGTATTAATGTAGTTTGATCTTGTGTGCTTAACAGTTATACATCTCCCTCCTATTAAAGATTTTCTGCGGTCAAACTGACCCTTCACCCTGCACCACCCCACAAATAAAATATTTCCTAAAACGCTAAAACTTTCAAGAAATTTTCAAAGTGAGGGTTACAAACCCCTCAAATCTACAAATAGTTCCTCTTACGGCAAGTAAATTTCAAGCTTGAATTCAAGCTTTTTTTAAATGCTTCTTACTGTTTTAGGAAAAACTTTTGCAAAAAAAATAACTCCCACTTCTCTAAATACAGGGTGAAGGTTCGTCCAAAAAAAAATTTGACGATAAAATTACGTAATCCTTAAAACAATTGTCTTCGCTTTTACTTGACGCGCTATCTTTTTTCAGAAAAAAAATAAAAAAAAAAAAATAAACGGCAAAAATAAAAAAACAACCTTTGTGGTTAAAATTTGCTGCAAAGAAGTCAATCAACATCACATTAAATTAGAGTCTACTGTGTGTTCACTAGTTCTTCACTATCATTTTGAAATTCCTTTATTGAGGCGTAAGGGGAGACAAAAAAAAAAAAAAAAAAAAAAAAAAAAGAGGGAGAAAAAAAATATTTCTTCTTTCTCTTTCTTCCCATCTGTATATAAACTTTTTATCAAAACTTTTTTTCGAGGATTCATTTCTAGATTTATACTACTTGGGCGGAGATCTTGACTCCAAGTTGATTGGAAAAAAAAGCCATATAACAGTACAATACGCAAAAAAAAAAAGAAAAAACCAATATAATAAATTAACAATAATATAGAATTCTTTCTCTTTTCTCTTTCCGCCCTTTTTTTTTATTTTTTTTTTTTTTGTTGTGTGTGTTTTATTACGTCTTCCCAAACTATACAGTTCTGATGAACCCAATAATAAATTTGCATACTGATTATATCAGTAATTTGTTTCTGGAGCACCAACATCAACAGCACCAGGATCAACAATGTCAGCAGCCCAGATCAAACTTGCGAACAGAAAATGACTATAATATAAATCATCAGAACGATGATAGGTTTAAATATCAAGATCAGCTGTCCTCAGTTTCAGTCACGAAAACAGTCATGACAGGGACTTCGGCGACAACAACAACAACCGATAACAAAATCATCAATGATAGTAGGGGTTATAGTGGTGCTAACAATAATGATGACAGTAATAAGATACATGGTGGTAATATGCTTTCACGGAAAAACTTTTTGACTACAAATTTGATGGACTCATTAAAGAATAAAAATGCGTTGAAAGGTAAAATGGTCTATGGCCATGTTTATAGTCATAACGATCATACTCATATTCATGGTCACGTACACAATAACCAGTCAAACAATTGTCAACTTGATTTAGCACTATCTGTTCCAAAGGTATCTACTAATAATAATCTTGATAATAATGATAATACTAATAACAATAATAAAACAGTTGTACAAAACAGTGTTGAAAAATCTAATTTGTTCGATCTTAATTGTCTAAATGATTTCCAGCCTCAACTTGTAACAATTTGTTGCGATCAAAAACTTGATGGCTACCATCATGACATAAAGGGCTCCGATAACCATAATCTGCACTTTCATAAAAGCAACAATGTATCCCACGATCATAATCATGATAATTCCAATCATCATTTACATCAATGTACAACATCAGAGCTAGACCTAATAAATTCTTGTTTTGATTTTGATTTTTGTGATAATGTACAATGCAATGATTTTGTCTGTGATGATTTTATCCACAATAATGGTCAAATGGGCGTTGATAAAAACTTAAATCAAACAAATGTCGACGCTAATATATATGAAATTCAGCCGCAAATACAACATGGGCAATCGCAACAAAATCACAGTCAAATTCAACAACAGGCGAACTTCAATTGCCCTTTATTTTTGAATATTCAAAAAAATGATGATGTCAATGCTATACTTGCTTCTGATCAAAGCGCAAGCTATGGCGCTTCTTCAGCAAACACAGATTATTCAAAACTGCCATCCAGTTCAAGCGACTCTATCTCAGCTTCTAAACCTGTTCATGATAGTTTTATTTTGGATCCCTTCACAAACGAGCCTATGTGTGCAACTTGTAAAGATAATTGTTCGTTATTAGATGATACTCAAGAAAATTTGAATGATGTTACAAAATGGGCACTGTTGAATTATAACAAGAAGCATAAAAATAATGAGCCATCCAAAGAAACATCAAATCTTGTCTTTCAAAATGGTCAGAATTTGCAGCAGCGGGAGCAGCAGCAGCAACAACAAAAGCAAACATTCAACTTGGAACCGTCTATATCAGAGCCTAGAAGTTATCTAGAGACTTGTGAAAATCAACTGCAAACTAGTCAACAAATAATCACTCAGAAAAGAAAGATTGAAAATACTCCTTTTGACGAGTTTCCATTAAAAAAAATTGCTAAACTTTCGAACAATAAATCAAGCAACACTTGTTATTGGGATAATTGTAATGGTACTCTTGTTGGTGAAGAAATGTTCAAAAAGCATTTTGTTGAAGATCATTTGTTGCCTTCATTTAGTCTAATGAACAACAAAAACGAAACTTATATTAATTCTAATAATAATTCTGTTGACTATTTTGATGATAATGGTCATTTTGAAGAACTTCTTAGACTGCTTTCCCAGTACGTTGATCAGGCGGGTCATTCTGATAGTGCCCCAGGTCAAATAATCGAAAATGGACAACATAATAATAGCACAATGAATATGACCAGTTTTGATTGTAAATGGGATGAATGTGACTTTCACAGTGAAAATCTTATCTCTTTATTCAACCATGTCAGTGCTACTCATAATACTTCAATTCCAAATAATAATAATTTGACGACTCCATCCAATAATTATGCTTGTTCATCGTCTTTAGACCTTGATTCAGCCCAATTCTCCAACATTGTTGTTAAACAAGAATTTAGTACCAATGATTCAGTTACAATAAATGAGCCAATCTTGGACCCATCATCTTCGAGTATGTGTTGTCTTTGGCAAGACGATAACCATAACCTTTGTAACATGAAATTCAATAATACAACAGAACTCACCGATCATATAATTTCTCACCACATTGGGTCAGGGAAGTCTAAATATAAATGTGGTTGGACAAATTGTGATAGAAATGGCCGGATTTTCAATCAGCGTCAAAAGATAATTCGTCATCTTCATGTTCACACAAAACATAAACCTTTCAAATGTGACGTTTGTAATCATTGTTTTTCTGTCGAATCAATGCTATTGCAACATAAACGGGTCCATAGTGGTGAAAAACCGTTTGTTTGTCAAACTTGTGGGAAAAAATTCGCAACTTCATCAAGTTTGTCAATCCACATCAGAACCCATACGGGAGAAAAACCATTAGCCTGTAAATATCCAGGATGTGGTAAAAGGTTTAGTGAGAGTAGTAATTTGGCTAAACATATGAAAACTCATGAAAAAAAATACAAATGTTCTAGTTGTACAAAAAGCTTTGACAAATTACAACAATTGGAAAACCATATGTTGAAACATGATTAGAAATGATAGGTAGAGCTCATAATCTATATAATATATACCAACTATGTACAATAATAATAATAAGCTTCATTGCTTTGGATACTTCTATAATAGAAATTTTGAAAAAAATATAAATTCTGTTCATAAATGTAGCGTCATCTTACTCATAATTTAGGAAAGAATTGAATTTTATTTACCTTGTGTTAAATATTAAGACATAATCAAAGTTACAAAATGAATGAATGAAATAAAAAAAAAAAAAGAAAGAAAGAATAATAGATCATACTAAGAAAAAATGATTTTTAATGGTCGATGAAACAATAAAGTACAAATGAGGCGACCTCCTAGAAGTTCCCTTTATAATCCGTTAATGAACTTAGTAATAAAAATAAGTCACTCAATTTATGCAATCCAGTGGTTGATATCTCATCTTCTTCAATTGCAGCCCCGTTTTCCAATAAAACTTCTCTTTTAAGAACCCCAATAAACAACTTATTGTTTTTTATTAATAAGCTTTTAACATCATCAATCAATTTTTTATTGGACGGGCCCATACTAACTAACATTGCAGCAATCATTTGAAAAATTGGAACAAATAATTCAAACAAAGAAATTTTAGTATCTGATGTAGCAATATCTTCTAAGGAGCTTGAAGTTGCTTTCAAATTAAGTGGCTTATCAAGACTCAACCTAAAAGACACAAAAGAATTACTACTGTTCAAACAATTGCCATCTTCAGAACCACTCCATGATGTATTGTTACTGTTGTTGAATTCGTCCAAAATTATACTCAATCCCAAATCAGGATCAACACTTAAGATAGTTAATGAATTCAACGTTTTAAAAATATCCAATTGAATCAAGTGATGAGAACCCACTTGAGTCTCCGCAATTCTAAGCAAAAATGATAAAGTTGTCTTGAAAGCAGTCAATTCGTATAACAATGAATCTAATGTGACACCGTTTCCAGTACTTTGGTTCTTTTTAGTTAATGACAATAACAGATCGGTACGGACAATAGATCTAATCAATGTGACCAAAAAATTATTATTATTCACCAAATAATCAACCACAAAATTTCTATTGTTAGTAGGATTTGCAAATCTTGATCCTCCTGTAGCTGAGGCAACAGTACTAATGTTACTCAATCTGCATAAGGACTCCAATAGTATTAAAGCAGTTACTCTATTTGAATCATCACCATTCATTACATCATTACAAACAACTTCCAAAATTTTTTCATGGCAGAGCTTCACATCTTTGATTAGATTGAAAATAAAACCTGATTCCTTCATATCCCCACTGAATTGATTTGAAATCCATAATAAATATTTGTTTGATATGGCATATAGATCAGATCTTAATGCCGCATCAGATCCCTTGCTCAAAATTCCTCTTATAGATGTTTGAAATAGAGGATAAAAGCGCTCATGTAACGTTGTCAAATCTATTGTGGTATTTTCGAGATCTTTTGTTTGTTCCAATGCAGCTAACTTTTCAATGCAAATCACATATGAGTCAAATAACATCAAGGCCAAAGTAACGAATTCTTTAGTTATAGTGGTGTCATATTCATAATAGCTATTGATTTTAGGGATGATATTATTGAAGACTGACAATATAAACTCTATTTTGGTGACATGATTGTTTAGTTTCTCATCCAACAAAATTAGTTGAACTAATTGAACCCACGAATGTAAACAAGCCAACTGAGAATTCTTAAAGTCATTTGCAGCCTGCACGCTAATCAAGAATTTCTTGATCACATTTTTTTCCATTATTGCAACTGATTGGTTTGATTCTTTTGGAACATCATTTGATATGTTATTATTTGCGGCTAACACAGAAAGTGTTGTAACAGAAGTAGCTGTAGATAAGGCACCAAACCCACCAGAAAGTCTTTCTGATCCAGCCTTTTTAGATTCAGCTTCCATTTGTTTTAAGTATTCATTTTCCAATGAGTCATTAAAAACCTTTTTGTCACTTGAATACACGCCATCTTTAGCCAAGCTCTTCAAAATAATATTCAATAAATACTCATAAGATTTCAAGTCATAAATTGATGCAAAATCATCAGTTTTGCAATTTTTTGTCGATGTTGTAATAAGACAATTGTCATCAACCTCAATCTGGCTCTTTTCTAGAAGCACTTTCAAGTTGATATTATTGAACAAGGACAATTTGACCTGGGATAATGATGGATATGATCTTATGTTAAAGTCAAGAATGTCCAAGAAAGATAAAATTTTTGCTGATCCAGGAGCATCATTAGCAATTAATAGCTTGATAGCACTGTCCACTTTTAAAAGTGATCCAGAGGCTGCATTGGAGACTCTATTCAATTGTAAAGATATGAATTGTAAAAAGCTGTGTCTGCTTCTGTAAAACATTAATAATGCCCCAAGTCCAGTGGTATTATAAATAAATAAGTTTTCGTTACTATAAACATTTTTAAAATCATTGTTAAAACTCACGTTATCAAATTTTGAATCCAAACTGATCACTGGTTCATAGTTGAGTAACTTTTCATAAAATCTATAGTTGGAATCTAAATGCTCAAGAATCATATCAGATGTGAATGCTTTTTTACACAATTGCAAAAGAATCTCCATAATTAGGGAAAGAAAGCGTACAGCAGTATAGTTAATATTGTTTGAATTTTCAGAAAGTTCTCGCATCGAAATTTCAATGGTATTCATCATCACAGAGAATAAGGATCTAGTTGACAATATTGACCCTATAGACTCTTGTGATCCTAACGAAAGCTTATTGAAGCTTGCCAATTCAAACCCTAATAAGAAGTGTGCCACTGTAATTTCATTGCCAGCATTATACAAGCTTTTCAAGATGAACTCCAAGATTTTAATCTTCAAACTGGTATTTTGGTTTTTCAAGTTTTCAAGATTTGTCTCTTCATTACTTTCTTCATATTCGGCGGTATCAATATAAGATGAACTGAACTGATCAGCAAAGGCTAATCTAATTCTAGTTGATTCATTCACAGTTTCAAAAATGGTCAATAATCTATTTCTATTTATCAATGGAGAAATCCCAGATGCTAAACTGGCTGGCACTAAGAATTGACTTGAACCTGAGATTTTTTTTAGTATATCAATGCTAATAGATGCAATATCTGAAAATCTTGAAGAGACATACAAGCCAAGGTGTCCAATAACAGGCAATTTGTAGGCTAATGCATTATAAAATGTTCTTAATCCGTGAGTACCAATGTCTCTAGGTAAGAAAAATAAAGAATTCATATCTGGAGAGCCAGAATACTGCTTTTTTTGCTCGTTAGACTTGCCAATAATAGACGGCACCACAACTTCAATAAATGTACTTTCAAACTCTAGAATTTTATCAACAATTTGTAAGCTCATGCTCACAATTTTAACATTTGTATTTTTGCTAGTTTTGTCCACAATGTCATCATTTCCAATGCATATACAATCTAATAATATTTCTCTGACCTTTTCAGTATAGCAATAGTTCATAACAACAGTAGCACAATTTTCTTTAAAAAATTGGTTGATATCACCATCACAATCAAGGATAGAATCCAATTTTTTCTTGTCAAATTCTGCAACACTCAAAGTTGGAAGCAATTTAGGATTAAAATATTTGAATGAATTTAAAATAATATTTAATAAAACTTTTAGCAACGAATTTTTTCGACTAGCTTCTAAATTTTCGGAAGTTAAATTGACAAATATTTCGTTCAAGAAAAAATCAAAATAAGGCCAGATACCACTCTTTCTGTAATTCAACCCTAAATTAGATGGATAAGGTAATGAAAATTTTGTTCCATCAACATTATTACCCACATAAAAGTCGCTTTCGTTATCATTTGATTCTTCACTTGCACCTATCAAAACGTCAAACAAGCTCAAAAAACCCAAAACGTCATTAAATTCCAAAAATATGCTATTAAAAAAGTTTTTAATAGATGGGTTTCTTACATTTCTGTTATTGACTCCACTCAATTTATTTTTGAATAACCATTCATCGACTTTATTCCAGATCTTATGTTTTATTTTCAAAGTCTTGAAATCAAGATCTTTTGTTGGCACCAAAACTTTAATCACATTCAAAACTAGCCCAGTTAAGAAAGATTCACTTTTTAATTCACTATTGGTTATACCAGCAACAGTCACTGCAGTACTCAAACCGCCCTCAGAAAAAGAAGTTTTCAACGATGCGACATTAGTCAAATTGTTCAAAAATTCAAATAATAACTCCAACAATTCAAAATTATTTTTATCATAGAATAAATTCTGGACAGAGGAATTGTTTAACGCAGTAGAATAGATCAATCTGAAATAAGATGATAATTCAATTAATTCTTCTTCAGACAACTCTAAATCTTCCAACTTAATATCATCTTCTTGTTTTTTATTTGCGACATTACTATTTGCACTATTGGATGCTCCTGGGAGTAGTGAGGTTTTTGTTGAGAAAAGGCCTTGTAAAGAGGAAGAGGGCAAAAATAGTTGAGAGTAAGAATTTTGAAATTTATTGACAAACTTTTCATATTTTTTAGAAAAGGACTTATTGTGACTTCTCAAAACATTATAGATTCTATCCCATGATAATTTTGTCTCACTTGCTTCTAAGTTGGAGTTAGATATTCTGGAGACAAGAGTTTTTGAGGCATTGGAAGATGTGATTCCGTTTTCTAGCAAGAGATTGAATCCTTGACCATTACTGCCACTAGTTGAAGTAACACTTGATTCTGAATCATTCATAAAGTCGTAAATTTGTAAACTAGATGGATCATTTTCTGCCAACCCACTTAGTACTAAGAGAAAACAGGATTTGATTAAAGGATTTGTAGTCTTTGATATACTCCAACCCAAAAACTCTAGAAAATTTGAGTCATGAGTTTCGGAACTTTCAAGGTTGTTCCAATTGCTTATAAATGAGCTATTTCTATTAGAAAAATTGTAATACATCATCATGTAAAATCTTTCTAAATCTGCATTCTCTGCTAAATCATCTATTGACATTGATGAGTCGCTGTTAGCGTTATTTTTTATATTTGTTAAATAAAAATCTTCTTCTGAATCACATATTCTGATCAAGACATTTGCAAAGTTGCTTAAAAATGTCTTAATTAGGCTATCGATTACTATATGAAAAATTGTTTCAAAGTTCTTTTGATAAACGAGATTTAAAGAAGATTCTAAGAAAATTTTCGGTAAGGATTTATCCTCGCTCGCAGTAATGTCCAACACCAAGCCATTGTTTCTTGATCTATTTATCAATTCATGCAAGTGTTTAGTTTTCTGTTCATCAATGTCCAAGACTTTCTTTGGAACTAACTTTGGTATATGCGTCTGTAAAAGTAATTGGATATTGTAAAACTGTGTGTCAGTTGTTGATATTGAAGAGCTAGAACCAAATATTTCGGAGCAGATCACCATCAATTGTTCGAAGGCTCCTACTTTAATCAACTTGACAACTGCAACCTGAATATTATTGTAGTATTTTTCAAAGTTCAATTGCTGCTCTTCATGAGTAAACCATTCTGCTGGCAACCAATCTGACATTGAGCAATAAAAGAAAAATAGTATTGTCGCTTTGACCGGACTTTTCAATAATTCTTCTTCAAGCTTATTTGATGATAATTGTGAGTTAAAAAATTCATATAATTCAATGACATTATTTTTGAGTTCCTTATTTTTTGTTATTGTTATGACATAATTGTATAATCCAGGTAAATAGCTCAATAAGAATGAATCATCGGCATCTATTTTTGTATCCAAGTGACTAAGTATGATCTTGAAATTTTGATTTGATGAGCTATCGATAAATTTCACTCTAGGGCTTGTGATCATGAAATAAAATGCTTCTCCTAATAATTGATGAAACTTGTATAAGTTGTTTCTTCGAAAATTGATCTTAGTTTTGAATTCGACTGTATAAATTATATTTGGTTGTAAAATGGCCGCTTCTTTAATAGTTTCATGGATGTCACCGAGTTCTTTTTCTACTTGCTTAAAAGATTCTAATACACCTTTTATCAAAATATCTTTTGAAATCAAGTTTTCCCCAAATAAAATTTTCAACTCATCGATTGAATAAGAGTTTACATAATAGCTAAAGATGTATAATATAGTTTCAAATCTTTTATAATATGCAATTCTGGCAGTGTCTAACAAATCTGTGGTTAAATTATTCTCCATTCTATATTTTGTTGCGTTCAAGAGTATTTCAGCCGCAATCAATTCATCTATTTTCAATTCTGAGGAGAGTTCTATGGCCATCAAAACAAAATCTTGGTTAACCTCATAAGCTTGCAGTGTTGCAGCTGAAGTTATTTTTTTAGATTCAAGCTTAGATCTACTTGTAGGATTAGGGCCCTTGATCACCAACAAGTTAACTAAATCATGTTTTAAAAGTTTCAAGAGATCAATTTGATCTCCTTCAAAATTTATAGCGGAATAAAGAGCAAGAAAAAGAGAAGTATCCCAATTAAGATCAGACATCTTGGAGGGGAGCACTCTAATACTTCTAAAATTGTCTTTTTGTAGCACCTTTTGATTATAGCGTTTAAATTTCATAATTTATTATATTTATTTATTTTTTTTTTATTTTTTATTTTTTTTTTTTTTGTCAAGACAATGTTACCCTGTTGATACCGCCAAACTGCATTCTCCCATCATTTGTCTAGCATTCTTCAACCTTACTGACATGACGAGAAGGTGATTTCTCGTTCTAAATAGATAAATATGATGTATTAGCTATCATGATGAAATTTTTATTTTTCTTTTGTTATAATTTTGCTATTATTTAAGATATAAATCTCATGAATCCTATTTAACTGCAGAATACATGCATTAAAACTTCTAAGCTTTATAGATAAGTTTTAGTAGAAGCAGCAGTAAATTTTAAAGGGAAAAAAAAAAAAAAAAAAATCTGCTTGATAATTTAATAGCTTAAACTAAACCACAGTGATCTGAGTTGGAATTTAAAAACAGCACTTTACTAAGTGTTACCTACTGGTAAATTAACTCATATTCTTGAATCGAATGCTAAGCACCCCTAATGAACACCCCCAAAATAATAATTACAAAAAAAATTAAAATAAAATTACAAAAATGAAAAATAACACATAAATGTGCTCATTATTTTTTCGTACAATTTGCACATTTGAATCAATATAAATACAATAAGATAATAAATATGGCACAACCGTTGAGGAAAAGAGGTGCTAATATTCCTATAACCTCTTTTAATCAGTTAGAAAATGAAGACCCTCTATCCTACCACACAAACTCCTTGAAGCCAAAGAAGCGCTCAAAAGTCAATACATATCTCAAATCTTTAAAATTCAACAATTTAATATTTACGTCAGTAATCTGGCTTATATTCTTATATTATTTCCAACGAATTAAACCAGCTAGGCTGATAGAAAATTGTAATTGGCTGAATTGGGAAGCATTTGACTCCGACACAGAACCTCACAGAGTGTTATTAATTGCGGACCCACAAATAGTTGATGACCATACGTACCCAAATAGAACACAATGGATCCAATATGTAACAAGAAAGATATCCGATAACTATATGTCTGTGAATTATAAATTAATGCAAGAAAAATTGAAGCCTGACACCACAATTTTTTTGGGTGATTTATTTGATGGCGGCAGAGAATGGCATGATGATGATAAATGGTATGATGAATGGAAAAGATTTAATTCAATTTTTCCACGTTATCCTAATAGAAAATTCCATTATAACATTTTAGGTAATCATGACGCTGGCTGGGATAAAACAATGAATAGAACTCTAGTTGATAGGTTCAAATTAATCTTTGGTGATAGTAATGATTATGAGGTTATTGGTAATCATACATTCTTATTCATCGACACAATCTCATTATCCGCAATTAATAACAACGACTCATCAATTTCTGAAGATGCAAGACATTATTTCAATAATTTAACGGGTATCCATTTACCTTATTTAGATGATGTGCAGGTCTCTAAAAATCAAGCGTTGTTTCCAAGAATCTTGTTGACCCATGTTCCACTATTCAGAGACCCAAGAGTACAACCTTGTAGAGGCCCAAGAGAACACAAAAAACCATTCCCACTAGTCAACGGAGGAACTTTCCAAACAGTTTTGTATCCAGATGTCACAAATGACCTTCTCGAAAAATTATCACCTGAAATTGTCTTTTCAGGTGATGACCATGATTATTGTGAGATTGACCATTCATATGAATCGAGTATTAAAAGACCTGGTTTATCAACTTCCAAAGTTACAAAAGAAATCACGGTTAAATCTTTTTCAATGAACATGGGTGTCAATTATCCTGCCGCTCAGTTACTTTCTTTATATAATCCTGTGGACCAGCGAAGGCTCTCGTCATCAAAAGAAACTTATCAAACAGTCTCATGTTATCCTTATGCTCCGTTTGTGACATTATATCATTATGCCACTCTTTTATTAGCAACAATAGTCTATTGGGTATTGAAATTCTATGTCCCACGCACCTACAGCAAGTTTGAAAACAAATTTTTCTTGATCATTTCCAAAATTTGCACCCAAATAACAACGGCCTTGCCTTTCGTAAAGAATTTCATTCCATTATCTTTGATCAGCCTGAATGACCATCAAAAGAAATTGACATCTGATATTGATCCAAGCTATTTTGAAAATGAATCAAACATTGACTCATTATATCAAACGAACCCAAAATCCAAAGATCATACAGGCTTTTGGTTAAATTTTGTGGTCCAATTGACCTTGATTTATCTGTTTTTCGTTTATTTCTATATTATCATATAATCATCCCTCCATCTTATAAAAAACTTTCCCTTTTTTTCAGTTCTTTGAATTTAGTTATCTAACTGGACATTCTCTTCTATGCTATAAAAAGATCACTCTGATCCACGAATCTTCATTTTTTTCTTCAGCAATCCCAGTGATAACCTTTTTTTTAAAAAAAAAATATATATATATAAATACATCAGCCATAAAGTTTATAGTTATGAATTATAATGACCCAAAATTTGCCAGATTTGATTACGTCGCCAGAACTCTCGAGTCACGATGATGCGAAAATATTAAGTATAAATAAATTTTAAATAACATAAATTACATGATATATATATATATATAAAATGAAAATGGAAAACAACGCTTGGATAAAAAAAAATGAGGGGGAGGTGAATTAGTAGCTTGAAGACTCTAAACACTTTCTGTAGTGCTGCTGCTTCCTTCATCTTCACTTTGTTCACCTTCACTACTCATTTCAACGTCCCCTTCTTCATCAACTTTGGAGGATTTGGATTTCTTTGAGCCTTTTTTAGTACCTTTAAAGAATTCTTCGCTTGCATTTTCTTGAGCTTTCTTTCTATCATTTGATCCACTGTCTTCATTTATTTGTTCACTTATTAATAATTCATTATATACTTTATCACTTTCTTTGAGAATGTCTTGTTTAGCTTTCAAGTATTTGTGAAGAGCAAAGTCATTTAATTCAACATCGACAAGAGTAGTATCTTTCAATGGGTTGAAACTGTTGAGGTTATTTCTTTTAATTGCAATGAATTTAGAGTTTTCATTAATTTTACTAACCAAATTATTGACTTCTTTTGTAAAATAAATCATAACTTTATTTTTTTTGTGAATTGGATTAGATGATTGTTTTTTCACAAATTGCTTCAATTTTTTGGCAATGACAAAAGAAAACTCAGGAAAAGCCAAACTATTGACATAAACGGCCAAATAGTTCTGTAAGCTGTTCAAGAAATGATTGACCAAATATAATTGATAATCTGTAGAAAATAAAGCTGTTTTGGACACTTTGATACCTTGACTATTCATAAAAGATCCAGGTTGAACTAAAGAACTACCTATTTTTTTATCTTTTTTGGTACTGAAGTTCTTATTGAACATGCTTGAGTTCAAAATTTCAATATAAACGTTGAATAATGGAATATAAGTGGATGTAGTGGCAGATAAAGTTGTTAAAGATTGAAACAAATAAAATTTCAATGGGAAGTATATTGGATTGGAATTAAGTTTCATAGTACCAACTGCTATTTGAACGATTGGATAAATTAACTCACCTAATGAATTTTTTTTAGCTTTTGTGACATTTTCATTTTCACCACAAGTGTGGGCCAAAAATTTGATCCAAAAATCAATTGATTGAATGAATTGCCAATTGTAAATCAATTTCAAGTTTTTGGCATTATCATTTTCACTTTTAATGTTGGAATTGTTTTTCAAGAAATTTCTCAAGTAGATAGAAAGTTTTCTAATATATTTAAAGGCAATTTGATAACTCAAATTAAGGTCAATTTCAAAAAGACTATTCAACCCATTTTTCAAAAATTCAATCAATTTGTATTTCTTATACGTTACCAAATCAGAAGAAGCAGTATCTAAAGATATAGATGATGGTAAAGTCAATGATCTTTTCAAGAAAGCTTCGTAACATAAGTTGATCACAGATTCCAAAATGGTGCTTGAGTATTCTTTTGACAAATTCAATATCACAGAAAATGCTAAAACATTAACATCCAAGAAAGAGTCAAGATTGACTTTAGATTCATTATCGTTATCTCCTTCTTCAGATTTATTATTAGAAGTCAAGATCAAACTTGCCCATAAATTGGTCATGGCGCCTACCAATTTTTTCAACAAGGTTCTGAACGATAAAAGGTATGGGAAAATGTCATAAATTGAGGAAAGGGTCAACAAGATAAATTTCAAATTTAAGTTTGATCTAGTAATGTCACTCAATAATGTGATCATGGTGATAGCATGTTGTTTTAAAATTGAAGATAACTGTTTGATTTTGACGCTTCCTTCGCTTTTGATTAAACGAACCTCTATATTATTTTCTTTGTTGAATTTAGTTTTTAATGGGAACAATTTTTGAATAGCAATTGGTAATTTTTTCAAAGTCAAATATAACAATTTATTGAAAACATTTTCTCTGGTGACAAAATATTTATATTCCGATGCCAAAGAATCAGCATTATTTTCATTGACCTTGACAGCAGATTTAAAAGCTTGGATGATGCTTCTAATAATTTTCAAAGATGGTTTGCTTGTCAATTTCGACTCCCAGCTTTTCACAAGTTCCAAAGTCACTTCAATTTTACCATCTTCATTTTCTTCACCATCAAAATCTTCTTGTTGTTCTTGACTTTTCTCTTTATTTTTCTTGGATAAAGTTTTTGTTGGGGCTGGTTCCTCACCACCTTCTTCTTCTTCTTCTTCTTCTTCTTCAGAATCTTCATCAACATTAGATTCAGCCATGTTATCTAATTCATCAAAGATGTCATCATCTTCACTGCCTTCTTCATCATCCAAATCTTCTTTGTCGTCGTCTTTTTTCTGAGATTTTTTGGCTTTATCAATGACTCCATAATCTTCTTTTTCATCTTCACTATCAGTATTATCGGCATCAAAAGGGTTATCTTGTTCCTTTTCAATTGTTGGCTCTGTGCTTTTACCTTTCTTCTTGTTATGTTTAGCTAAAAGTTGAGTATGCTTCTTAACATTTTTTCTGTGGTCTAAGGTTCTTTTAAGATGCTTAGCTTGAAACCTTTTGGTAGCTTTGGTGGTTTTAGCCATTTTGAACCAATCCTATAACTATTAAACAATAATTGAAGTAATAAATATCAGTCAAAAGATTATGCTAAAGTTTAAAGACTTAATAAAAAAGAAGGAAAAAACAAATAAAAAAAAATTTTCCTAAAAAAAAAAAAAAATTTCAACGATGAGATTAGTCTCTGCGCACTACTTTTGAAGATAACAAAAATACTCAAAAATTTAAATAAATATATGTTCTACAATTAAACAACATAAATTATTATTATTAAGGAGCTTTTATTGTTCAATCAAAAAAATCATCGTCGTCAGAATCTTGGTTAATACTCTTGTTTGTACCTTTAGATATAGTACTGAAATTTATAGATCGTTTCTCCAATAAACCTATATTCAACAAATACCTTTCCAATAAATTGATATCTAAATCACCTTTTCTATCATCATAATTCAAGTTTTGAAGCCCGGCTAATCTTCCGCACTCTTTGCCGTTGATATATGATACAAGAAATGGCAATGTAGTAATATTGAGTTTATCTGTAAGGAATGGACAACACATGGCGTTGATAAACACGAATTTGGTATTCGGGTGTTTTCTCGCCAAAATTTCAAGGTTTTTATTCAATATAGTACAAGTTCTGAAATTATCTTGATAAAAATGTATGACAATTGATTTGGTATTTAAAGTCAAGCGCATGATTTCGGACTCATTGCTCACGACGACAAGAGAGGCAAAGTCTGGATTATTGTTGAAATTCTGTTTCGTAGTTTTGATACTTTTGGATAGCTGATCAAGTCTTTTTTCTCTATATTGTGACATGAAAAGATCATCATCTTTCTCAATGTCGTCTTCTAATTGTTGAAGGAGCTCTGATTCGCTAAGGTTTGACTCATTAGAATTGGTTCTGTGCGACTTTTCGTTGACCAAACGATCTTGGAAGTTTTCCAATATTATATTACTTTTATCCATTATGACGGTTATATAAAAACAAATTTGGTATTTCGTTGTGAAAGAACATATATTCTTCGAAATAACTACTGTGAAATCAAAAAACACCCAAAAAAAAAAGGAAAAAAAATAAGAAAATGAAAAGCGTTTACGGGGTTTGATACCCTCCGGTCATTACACGTGCCTGTCATGTATTTTTCGTCGGAATTGTTTTACTTTTTTTGTTTACATTTTTTTTAATGCTTACATTTTTTTTTCAAAACAAAAAAAAAAAAAACATGGTTGTTGGATGATTTTCTGTTGTTGTTTTTTTTTTGTTTTATTTTTTTTTTTTAGCAGTGCACCCACCACAAGTCAACAAAAATTTTTTTTTTCAGAATCCAAGGTATTGATATTCCTTAATTCTGTCTATGATCTATCAAAGACGACTAATTGATTGATTGATTGTGTCACGGGCATTTCCATTGAATCAATCTCATTTTTGCTCCCCCATTAAATATTATGTCTGATTTGTCCCCCATCCCTCTTGACAAGGTCAAACAACAATTCTTGTCTTATGGAGCGCCTACAACTGATGAATCAATCAAAAACAGCAGCCCTCAAAAATCAATAAATCAAAAATTTACACCAATAAAAGCCTTCAAAAGCCCTGACAAGACGTCAAGATCGCATAGCATTTCACCAATCAAAATAGGCAATAAACGGACGTATAACTCACCTATAGATACTTCGCCTACCAAAACACCAGCTAAGACGCCATCTAAAACACCAACTAGATCAAGATACTCCCCAACAATTAAAACTAGCTCTAAGCCCAAATCAATATTACAGCCTTTGAATGATAACAGTAATACCCATCTATCTGATAAACCTGACCTTAGGTCTAGCAATTTACAATCTTTTTCTTCTCATTCCCCTTTCCTAAAACCTTCTTCTATTAAGTCACCTTGTGCGAGATCTCCTTCTTTGAAATCTTCATCTGTCTTTGGATCTCCTTCCGTGAAATCCCCATCATTTAAGTCTCCTTCCGCACTATCACTTGCTCTTAAATCACCAACCGCAAACACACCAACTTATAAATCATTATTATGTAACTTAGGTGATAATGATTCAAAAGCATCTTTAAACATGGATAAAGAAAAGAAGGTTTTAGAGTTGGCGGGTTATAGTCAAAAATTGAGTAATTCCGTTTTAGATGAACTTACGCAAAAAGCTGAAAAGATTTCAAATGGTTTGAGTGAAGATAACAGTGCTGCTGTGGACGCCGCTGCTACTAATCTTATGGAAGATAAGCCAGCCAGCTCAATTGAAAAAAGATTCAATGCTATTCACAAAAAACAATTCGACAAAATGGATTCAATTTCTAATCATTACAGCGCCATAAGAAGACGTAAACAAATCCAAGAAACTTTGGCCTCGAGTGTCAAACCAAGGGAAAAAAGAAAATTATCTCCTGAAAGAATGCCTAGAATTGAAATTGAAAAAGAAAGAGAGGTAGAAGAAATCAAAGTTATGCGCCAAGAGTCTGATAATTCTATGAACAATGTCGAACATGATAAAATTGAAAATGAAACCGGTAAAAAGACAACACCGGTAAAACAAATTAAGCGTTTATCTAATGTTGACTTAGGAAGTGCTTCAAAGAGGAGAAAAACTCTTATAGGTCCTCGAGAGGTTCCAGACAGCTTTAGAAATAACACACATCACGTTGATATTAAAAGTGAAAATGAGCACCAAAAATATGATAACGAATCATTTGACATTAAAATGAATATTACTTCAGATTACAGTATGGATATTAGTTTAGGCAAGGTTGAAAAGCAAGTCGAAGATATGCTTGGTGAAAAAATACAGATATTTGATTCTAATAATTCTAATGACTTTCAAGCTGAAGACTTGGACAAAGTACCCATAATTAATTCCTATCCAAATGTGGAAATCTTCTTTGAAGATGACAAGCCAATAGAGCCTCTTAGAATTGCTAGACATAAAAACCAAGGGATAAATCACGACCTAGAATCACAGCATCGCTCACCGCAACAAGATATGGATGTGGCAGAAAATAAATACCAAGGACAATCTTTTCAAATACAAACTCATACAGAAGAAAAACAATCAAAAGAGTTTCAAAAACCTAGCGATTTTTTTGAACCTTATCAACAGAGAGTTGCTGATAAACTAGAAAAAATTGAAAAAATGGACTTAACTGTCGATTTTCTGATGATTAGGCGTTTTAATGATGCCAATATAAACAGTGATCATGATGATTCACAAGATGTTTCAATGATTAAAGAAGAAGAAATCAAAGATGTTTTAGCTACAGTGACCCCACAAATAAGGCCGATACCACGAAGACCTACATCAGTCATGATAGATCCTAAAATTCTCAAATCTAAAATGCAAATAGAACTTGATGAACATAAGTTAGCTAAGAATCATCTCAGAAAAATTGAAACTACCATTAACTCTAAAACTCATCATTTTTCCAATTCAAAATCGCTTTCCAAGTCAAGAAATATTAGCAATTCCAGTACTATGAGCGCCAGATCAACCAGCTCAGGTAGTAGTGTTTTTAGTACTAGTAGAAAGGCAAGTGGGTCATCAATAAGTAGTGTTGGTAGTAGTGGCTCGAATTTTGACAGTGAAGGA
The DNA here is from genome assembly GCA_031124825.1 of Saccharomycopsis vini. Lineage (NCBI taxonomy): Eukaryota > Fungi > Ascomycota > Saccharomycetes > Ascoideales > Saccharomycopsidaceae > Saccharomycopsis > Saccharomycopsis vini. Next base: position 24,651 of record JASTUB010000219.1, read on the forward strand.
TTTGCAAAACCGTTGCCTCGCATCAATAATGCTAAACCTTTTTCAAAACCAATGAAAATGGAAATCAACAGATTGAAGGGTACACAACATACACTTAAATCAGCCAGAAGTATTGAAAGTTTAAAGAAAGTTCAAACAATCCCAAATAGCAATTCAAATTTGAACGCAAAATCATATGGTCAGACTCAAGAATCTGCGCCAAGTTTGAGTAGAAAATCTTCTATACCAAGGTTTTGTCAACCCACTGCAGCTTCTCTTAGTAGGCAATCATCTAAAACTAATCTCAATGGGCATTTGGTGAAATCTGACTCATCCGCTAAGATCCCTTCTCATTTGGTCCAATCTTCTTCAACATCAAGTTTTTCCAGCTCCAAACTGGGAACTTCTCGACAAATTACAAGAATGAAGTCTTTTAATCAATTGTATCCGGGAAAGCCTACTTTGAACAAAAATCACAAATTGCAATAGCAGTGAAAAGCAACTAAAAGAATAAAATAAAATAAAAAAAAAAAAAAAAAAAAAACTAGATACCCTTTTCCCCTTCCTCTGTCGTTTCAGGCAATTCTTCTTTTGGCTTTATGTATGGATATTACATTTACACTATTTGGTATGGTGTTCCTTTTATATTTTTTCTCTGAATCTTATTTATATGGTTTTTTTTTTTTTTTTTGTTATTATGTTTTCACGTTTTTTATGTTTTTTATGTTCATATTTTTTTTTTCTCTATTAGCTATTATATTGGTATAGATTACACAAACATTCCCTGAAAGGGCAAAAAAAGGAAACAGCTACAATTGTTTATATTTTTGCCGTTTTTCTAATTACGTTGAATAAGAATTGTAAAGATCTATAGTATATCTAAAATATAATAAAGAAAAGAAAAAATCTCGGATTTTAAAAGAACTGATATTACCAATAGTACACCTCAGGGCTCAAATTATTGGCGGGATTTTATCACCATAATCTTGCATTGCTTCTTCTTTATATTCAATCCAATCCCTCACCACTTCTATAAACTCTTTTGGATTTTCACTAATTAGCCAATGACCAGCTTTTACATCCTTAGTTTCGAATTTTGGAAAGAATTTCCCGCACTCCGGTAAGTTTTCATCTGCGACATAAGTAGAATCAGATCCCCTTATAAACAAAACTTGACCTTTAAATTGTGAGTATCTTGAGTCATAAGGCCAAATTGCAATATTTCCGCCATCAATAGCCGGACCTAAATAATTTAACGGGATCTTGCTTTTAAAAACTGGTACATTTTGCAAATTATTCTTGTAAATTTTCTTATTAGCTTCAAATTCATCGGCAATCTCTTGCTTTGTCTTACGAGAAATGTTAGTCAAAAGAAATTGACGGACCGGTAAAGACTTTTCATATCTTTTGAGCAAATCGTCGGCCTGAGTTCTTGAAACAACTGCAGGGGCCTTATTTTCGGTGATTTGTTTTAAAGCTCTAACGTAACCTCCAAACTTAGACCCACTGGAGAATCTATGAGAAATTGGGGCATTATCAACAGATATTATGAACTTAGACCAATCTGGTTTACGAAGGGCAATTGCCATGACAGTTTTGGCCCCCATAGAATGACCGATTAAAATTGGCTTGGTTTCATCGTTGTTTGGAGTGAGTAAATCACGATCTTGAAGAAACTTCTCAACATCGGCAGCAAGAGCGGGATAATCGTGACGGGGTAAATGTGGAGATGATCCATGATTACGGAGGTCAAGACAGTAAATGTCACGGTTTAATAATGTTGCCAATTGTTTAGCCACTGTACGGTTATTAGATTTGGAACCAAAAAGTCCATGGAGAAAAACTATTGGTGAGTTTTTTTTCTGTTGTGACTCCTGGTTTTGAGTTTCTTGTTCTGGACTATGTTTATCAAAAGCTAATGGAGCTGTAGGTATTTTATCGGAAAAAGTTTCTTGAAGATACTCTGGTATCTTGTCAGTCAAATATGTAGGTGTATTTGTTGAAAACCGACATTTCGAGGTTGATTGTAGAAATGATTTGACTGTTCCGCGCAACAACATCATGGACTTATCAATTATTGATTGTTAACGATAATCAATAATTTTGGTAGGGAAAAGAAAAAGAAAAAGAAGTGAAGCTTCTTATGATATCAACGCTTCTCTTGATTTCACTCAATTTATTACAACCAAAAGAATGTTTAGTCAAATCTGATATGATGTAATTTGATCTCAAATTGTAGGGGAGGAAAGAAAAAAAAAAAAAAAAAAAAAAAAAAAAAAAAAAAAAAAAAAAGGATTTTTTGGGGGGGGCCAAAAAAAAAGCAAGACAATTTAAATCGTTAAAAGAAACCCAAAAAACT
>JASTUB010000021.1:0-66559 GCA_031124825.1 Saccharomycopsis vini
ATTGAAGAATCTTTATTATCGGATTGATTTTCATGATTAATTTTCAGGTTTTTTTTATTTTCTTCATATTTTTTCAAGAAAGAAAGTGTTGAAGGTTTATCTAATCTGTCTAGTAAAAGTGAATGTTTACTGCCTTGAAATTTTAAAGTTTCACACAAGACAAAAAGAACATAGGAAGCTATGTATCTTATTGGAGTTCAAAAATTATTTATTCGACTACAGAAATTATTAGGCCTAAATAATTTTAATGTAAAAAGTCAAGAGTTATAGAAAAACATACAATTTTAGCCATTACAAAAGACTGTCACAATATAGAAAATTTGGAGTAAAGCTCCATATAAATATTTATATAATTCTTTTTGAATATCGTACTCTCTAAATTGTAATTTAAATTCAATATAATTATTCAATACATATATAGAAAAAAAACATACATTAAATAGAGCTGCTGTTGACCATCAGGATTGACAGGTAGATCTGACATGGATAAGCAGATCTAACGCATTACGCCTGCTCCACCAGTACCTGATATTTCTGATTACGTTCTATACAAAATTGATAGCCCTAAACTTGAGGCCGGCACATAAAGAAGTTTCTGATCATTTAAACAAATTAATTGAAAAGGCAAGTGAAGCTAGCTTATTTTTTGATGTGCTATCAATAGGTGGTTGGTTAGGAGAGCAGTTACTATATCAAAGAAAATATGATGATGATTCAATAAAGCCACTCCATGAATAAACAGGTAAACTGTCCAATTATAAGGTGTGTCGCAATTTTATTAATGAACATCATGAGAGCTGAGAGAATTTAATGTGGCTAAAAGTAATTTGAATTGGCTTACTTCAATTAAGGAATTACATTCATATGTTAGAAACTCTTCTGAAAAAGATTACATCGCAGGGTAGTCAAAATCATCACTCATATATTAAATTTTGTACTGCGTTTCTCATTTGTGATGTATTAATTGTAGTCAAACATTTGTTTCATATGAGAGTTTTGTTATAAATCAATGCAAGAAGAGGGAAAAAAGTTGATGTTACTTTCAAAGGCCTACTTTTACTTAATTTCTGCTTATATATTTTATATCTATTATCGTCACTTGATACGGGCATGTAATTATGAGTCAGCTGATATTAAGACCGGATATAGAGAGAGAAAGAGAGAGAATAAAACCAGTAACACAAAGAAAATATTCTCATTTTACGGTCAACTATCAGTCATCATCTTATGTGTAAGCTTGTATTTTATATGAATTTACGACTTGCATGCATATACATGTACAAAACCAACATACGGCTGGAAAAAAAAAGAAAAAGTTAAGACAGCGAAAAAAAAAAAAAAAAAAAAAAAATCCAAATGACTCTAATAAGATGATCGGTAAAGGTGATTATTTTTTCCTTTAAAGAAAATTGTTTCCTACTATTTTCCCATTAACTTTTATTGGAAAATCAATTCAATAATAGATAACACTCTCTACTTTGTCATCAAATTGCCTCTTCATACCAATAGAATCTTCAATAATGGGTCGCAGATCACAGCTCATTCTCAAAAGGGTGGTTTATGACTTCCATCCAATGTGGTTTGCCAGTACTATGGGAACAGGAATTTCTTCTCTTGTGTTATACAACTTCCCTTATGAGGCTCAATGGCTTAGAGTATGCAGTTATATAATGTTTGCTGTTTGTGTTTTATTGTTTTTATTTTTTAACTCCATTTTGATCACAACTGCGTTCTTATATCCTAAAAAGTTGAAAAAAATGTTGATCACTGTTGGAGAATCAGCGTTTCTCGGCTGTTACTCGATGGGGTTTTCTTCAATTATTTCTTATTTGCATAATATCACCGGTGAAGATTGGGTAACGGCTTTGTTTACCCTCTGGATTATAAATATTGCAATTTCTTTGTCAACTGCATGGGTAGTGACATTTTTAATTCATTGGAAATCCAATATACAAGCTCAGGAAATACATATTTCTTATTTATTGCCAGTGGTTGCACAAAATGTCGTTGCTGCAATTGGCGGAGTACTATACCCTACCTTACATCCAAACTTGAAATTGCCAAATATTATAATATCCTTTTTGTGTTGGGCAAATGGAATAGCATTAACTGGTTGGGTAGTAGGTGTATATATGTGGAAGCTCTATGTTCATAAAATTCCATCAGGGGCAAACAATGGGTTTGTAGCATTTCTACCAGTGGGTGCTTTTGGCCAAGGTTCTTATGCTGTAATGTTGATTTGTGACAATTTCAGAGATTACGTGCAAATACAAAATCCGAGATTCCTTCAATTTGGTTTAGATGGTTTGGAAGTAGAAAATATTAACTTGATTGTTGGCTATTCTGTCAAATATTTAGGTTTGATGGCTGGGTTATTCTTGGTAAGCAATGGTTATTTTTTCACATTTAATGCATGTCTCTCTGTTTGTGCCGCTGGTGTCAGTGGATTTACTAAAGCTTGGTGGGGTTGTACTTTCCCGTTGGGGACAATGACTTTATCAAATCATGCTTTATACACCTTGTTTGGGTTCAGGGCGTTTAGAGTGGTTAGTGCAATTTATGGTACTGCATTAGTTTTGATAACCACTACTTGTATCGTGGGCTCAATAATATATGAGTTCCCTCACGAAATTTATAAGCCTTGGGCAAAAATAGAGAAAGATGAAAAAGAGGCAGTCTAAGTACTTTGAAGATAATTTTTTATTTTCTTGTTTTTTATTTCTCAAATTTTCGTTATTTCGTCTTTTATTTCATTCTTTTTTTTTTTTTTTTTCATTCAACTTGTAGATTCATGCTAATAATTAATTAATAAAAATATAGACCTTAGTCCTTTGTTAAAAATTCTGCATTCGAAAAATTAAGTCACCAAGAAAATTGGGTGTATATAATCGTATGAATCATATTAATCCGTATATATTTACTATCACATTTTCCTGAAATAAAAGCTTCATAATATTTAAATAAAGAAGTGCAAACAGAAGGCATGTTATGAGAAAAGAAGTTGATATACTTACATGTATGACTAAAACAAACTAAGCTTTCGCTTTAAACTGACTACTTTAAAATAGTCAAGTGAAATTAATGTCTTTGTAAATTCACAAATGACAATACAAAAGCATCTAATCATGTGAAGATTACGTTCTGTCTTTATTTTTACTTTTTAAAATTTTACTTTTCATTTAAACATTATGATAGGTAACGAGTTACGTTTCATAATATTGTAACACCACAAAACCCATCGGCTGCAAGAGATGTCCTGTCCCTCTCCCTTCATTTGTTATATGCCCTGCTGTTAAGCGAGAATTGACGTCCCCTGGAAAACCACGCCTCTATTCTCATGCAACTTTTTTTTTTTTTTTTTTTATTTTTCATTTCATGTTTATTGATCTGTAATTTTTATTCAGTAGAAATAAACATTAATTATTGTATATTAGGAAAATTCAGTAAATCAAATTTAAATATACTCAAAATGTCTAAAGTTTTTCTGAAGACCGAAATAATAGATCGAATTGCAACAGGTCAGGCGATTTTGATATATGATAATCTTGTTCTCAGACTTGACAAATGGATACAATTTCATCCTGGTGGAGACAAAGCTGTTTATCATATGATTGGGAGAGATGCGACAGACGAAATGAATTCATATCATAACGATAAAACGCAGGCCATCTTTAAAAGATATAAAATTGGAACCATAGATTATGCTTGGGAGAATTTATTACCTCCCATACAAGGAGGTAAATACCAAGTTTCAAATAAATCACCAACTGGTATTGATGAAGAAACCTGTGATGAAGAAGATGAATCGGACAATACTTTGATAGATGAGAAAGAAACAAAAAACATTAAAATGGCCGGTGAACCCGAAGGAAAAGTCGTGCCGCTAATACCTCAGAACATGATTGTTACTATTGATAAAAAGGTGGCTTATGAAAAAAGTATCATAAGAGATCCAGAGGATATTTTGGATAATTATGATAAAGGTTTTGTTAAAAAAGACATTGAGATGTTACCATCTATGGATTATGAAACTCAGCGTTCCTTATCAGAGAAATACAACAAATTACATCAACAAGTTATTAATGCTGGCCTTTATCAATGTGATTACTGGGCGTATTTCAAAGAATTTTGCAGAATCCTGTGCTTGTTATTATGGGCATTTATATTTTTTAGAACTAATCATTTATTTCTATCAGCCGCCTGTCTTGGGGCTGCCTGGCAACAAATGACATTCATAGTTCATGATGCTGCGCACATCTCTATAACTCATAATTATCAATTCGATTCGTTTATAGGCATGACAATTGCTTCATGGATGGGTGGTTTGAGCTCAACCTGGTGGAAAAGTAATCATAATGTTCATCATTTAGTCACAAATGATCCAGTTCATGATCCAGATATTCAACATTTGCCTTTTTTTGCGGTCTCAACGAGGTTGTTTAAAAGCATATACTCCACATATTATGATAAAGTTTTATATTATGATGTGGTAGCAAAATGTATGATTAAAATTCAAAATCATTTATATTATCCTATTTTGGCTTTTGGAAGATTCAATTTATATAGGTTAAGTTGGGTTCATTTACTTTTAGGTCTTGGCCCTAGAAAAGGGAAAGCCGCTTGGTTCAGATATTATGAAATTGCAGGTTTATCATTTTTTACATATTGGTTTTTTTATTTGGTAGTCTACAAGAGAATTCCAACAACGGGTCAAAGACTTCAATATATTCTAGTTAGTCATATTACCACAATGTTGGTTCATGTTCAAATTACGTTATCACATTTTGCTATGTCAACTTCTGATTTGGGCGTTAGTGAATCATTTCCTTCAAAACAACTTAGAACTACAATGGATGTCGACTGTCCGGATTGGTTTGACTATTTCCACGGCGGTTTACAATTTCAAGCAATTCACCATCTATTCCCAAGACTTCCAAGACACAACTTTAGAAAAACTCAGCCATATGTTATTGCTTTTTGCGAAGAAGTTGGGTTGAAGTACACTATTTATGGGTTTGGGAAGGGAAATATGAAAGTTTTGAATAGATTAAAAAAAATTGCTCAACAAGCTAAAATATTAGCTGATTGTACAAAGTCGATGAAATTTGAAGCAGCAGGCCAAAAAAAATTTTAGTTTTTAGAACTCAACAATTGTTATAAGGAGAGATTTTGTTTTCCCACCTTAGTTTTCTACGTGTTTGACATCGAAAAATATTTCTAGTTTGCGAAGACTAAAGACGAGGATTCTTTAAAAAAATTTTTTATTTTTTTTTTATTTTTAATACATTTCTTTCCGTATATAGATTATATAACATACTCTCAAAGATCATCAAACCTTCTGATACCATTTTCATGCTTTTCTTTCAACTCTGCCAATGTTTTCTTTGGTATCTTTTGACTAGCTTCTTTCTTTTGTTTTTTGGTAAGGGTTTTCTGAGTTTGTTCCTCTGACGAAACTTCAGATTTCCTTTTCAAATTTTCCAACTTCTCATTTTCTTCTTTTGACTCTTCAGCATTATCATCACTTGCATCTTCGTTATTTACTTTATCTTGGGATACAGCTGCATCTTCATGTTCGCTGTCTGAAATATCGGATGCACTAATATCATTCCAATCACTTTCACTTTCACCTTCGCTTGCTTCACGATCTTCGTCAACAGATAAATCATTCAAAATTTCATTGGGTATTTTATTACTCCATATTTTCATAGAAGACATACCTGCACTTACCAATCTATAGTCATAATCTATATCCAATAAATTAACTTCATCTAGCTCGTCGTGTAATCTTACTTCTGTGACCTTACTTTTTTTCCCATCAATTTTGTATAACAAGCCATCAGATGCACCGCACCAACAACTATCTGGTTCATCATCATTCATAACACTAATTATGCTATCTATGCTATTTTCTTTGGAGATCTTTATACGTGATAGTTGATCTACATAATCATTTTTCAGCTCTTTCCATTGTGTTACCACTCCAGTGCCCATACCTGCAAACATACTTTCATGAGAGCTGGTGTTTGGAAAACATGCACACAAAACTTCATCTTCTTGATTTTCTGATTGGAGTAAAACACCTTTACGCAAATCTATTTTTGTAACGGTGGTAGAACCAACACTGATGTAATGATATTGTGATGTTGAGTTTGGAACGCTGATGATTTGGTTAATCATATCATCATGAACATTATTAATTTCAAATATTTTTTTGAATTTGTCTTTGGTGTCAAAAACTCGAATATTTCCCATTTCATCCCCAGTGATCAATTGCGAGTGTGTGGTAGATAATACCCCACAACTTATTGTGTTGGTAGAGGCCGGGTTTTCACTGCCAAAAAGATCAGCAGCAACATCACGTTTGAAATCAACCTTTCCGGTCTCAGTGAAGGCCTTCTTTATAACATTGTCTCTTCCAATAGTATAGATTGAATTTCCTTCGTTCAATGGATCCATTAAAACAGTGCGGCAACTGGACTTATGTCTCTTTGTCTTCCAAACTGTTTGTACTAATGGATCGTCTTCTTTAATTTCTTGAGCTTTGATTGTTCTCCAGAGAGTTTTTTTCTTTTTATCACTTGTATCCTTGTCTTTGACATCAGAGTTCGTGAAATGTTCTATGCTTTTTTGAAGTCTTTCTTCTAGTTTTTCTGGGTTATATTTATGGAGATAAACATGTCCTGTACCTAACCCAGAAAGAATCAAAGGCTTTGTGGGATGAGCAGCTAATGCAAAGAGAGGATCTGTAAAAGCCAATTCTAATATTGGATTTATGTCACTAAAGACTTGCTGCTGTTGCTTCTTCTTCTTAGCCATCTTATGTGATTTGAAATAATAGTCTTAAGATAACACACAATAAGTTCTCAACATAGGTGAATGTTAATGAAAAACAAAAAAAATTTTTTTTTCTTCATACTTTTTATTTTTTTTTTTTTTTTTTTTTTTTTCTCAAGAGCTGCTTCGGGTTGCAGATACCAATCCGATGACATTTGAGGGAGACAAAAAAGATAAAAAAAAAAAAAAAAAAAGCGAGTTAATATACAACAGTGCACAACTACGTATGTTGTGCTTACAAAACTTCAATAAAATCTCCATGAGAAATCAAATTGATAAAGCAAAGACAACTAGATTCCAAATCAATGATCAGCTTGCGCAGCTAATCAATGACAATCCATTGATAACCGATTCAGTAAAATCAGCCTTTCATGAGCGTAGGTGGATATCGATAAATGATTTGAAATTCGTACTTGCAAGCTTGAAAGAAACACCGGCATCATCGCTATCAAAAAATAAAAAGCAGATTTTAAAGGATTTAAAGTTTTTCATTCCACTAAAACCAAAGGCTAGACAAACTCCTGAGTTCAAGCGACAGCTTGGGCTATTGAGAAACTTAGAGGAGGAGAGGCAATATCAGGAAATGGTCAACTCAGATAGATCCACTATTTATGATAAAACTTTATCAATTCATAAAGACACGAGACTCCGGTTGAATGTATCTCCAGAAGATTATGAGGAAGAAAATATCTCACCTAGTCAATTTACTAAGCATGTCAAGGAGCAAATGACCACTATTGTGAATATTTTGTTAACTTGCGGTTCTGTCGCGTTTGCAGTTTGGTATTGGACCAAAACATCAATGTCAAGCGTCAGTACTAGTTCAAGAGTATTTTTAAGTATGTTTTTTGGCTTTTTGGTTTTGATTGCAGAAGTAGTTGTTTATAATGGCTACTTAAGAAGAATGGGTGATGCCAAAAAGAACGAAAGAAAAAGTATTGAGAAAAAAAAAGTGATGAAAACGATAACAATTAAAGGAGGAAAAATCGAAGAGAAAGAAATAAAAATAAATAGTATTAAGAAAAATACATAAACCAGAATGAAAATTGCGGGTATATAAGTTGAGCTCCGGATGCTTTCCCACCTGTGAGAAGCAAAAAAAAAAAGAAAAAAGAATTAAAAAGAAAAAAAATTCACATTCTATGGAATTAGTAATTAACAACATAGAATACATAGTTATTCATCACATATTATATAAACCTTTCCTCAACCTCAAGATAAAGAACAAAGCAAAACAACAACAAAAAAAAAAAAAAAAAAAAAAAAATAAACGATAGTAGTAACAAGAAAAATAAAGAATAGTAGTACATTGAATTTTAAAATAATCTGGATGAATAATTGACCGTGTTTGTTGTCCTAGGTAAGTATCTTTCAACTATATTGATCGGAACACACTTCTATTGTGGTATCTAGCTTTCCAATTAGCCCACTTGACCCGCATAAGTTTTTGAATTATTATTTTCAACACTACTTTTATAATTGGATTCTTTAACAGTACTATCCAACTGGTTTTGAATATTTATTTGATTTTTCATAATCTGTAAAGAGCTCTCATTTCTCAGAACTCTAGACTCCAATATATTAATTTTGGTCTCCAAAGAGCGAATATAATCCATCATTGCATTGAAATTAACTATGCTAATCTGAACGACAGACTCATTTTGTTGAGTGACATTAGCAATACTAGCTTGGTTTGAGCTTTCACATGAAAGTGAAAATTCTGGTTCTAGACCTTGGACATTTGGATTTGTTGTGAAATCAGTAATCAGGCCTTCGCTTGATATGCCATAATTACTATTTCTTGGAGCAACGTCAAATGCTGAACCATTTGTGGTATTATTATTCTTGAGATTTGATTTCCTCAGACCATCAGAATTATCCTTATTTATTTTCCATGAAGCATTTTGGTGTTTCTTTATTCTTTGCTTCAAATCTGAAATGTCATTTGCATTATCCTGAGATGCCGGTACCTCCCTTGAGGTGGAAGCGGCATCAATAATTATGGGTATCTGCATGTTATTATGGACAGCTGCATCATGACTTTCGGTTCCACTTGAAGTAGTATCATCTTTAGAAATTTTAGATATACTTGATGTCTTGTTGATAACGGAATTATAAACTTGGGTGTTTGTTCCTTGAACTCGAATAGACCTACCACAACCACTCTGAGAATTCGTATGCCGAGCCAAGGCATCACTTCTTGAAAAATTTTTACCACAAGTGGAACATCGAAAAGGTTTTTCTCCTGTGTGTGATTTTTGATGCCTTTTGAGATCATGACTTCTTCTGAATCTCTGACCACAAAGAGAACAGGCATACGGTCGCTCTTCAGAATGAATCAATTGGTGTGACATGAGGTTATGCTTCCGTGTGAATGAGAGGCCACATTCATGACAAACAAATCTTTTTTTATTTATACCATTAGTTTTTAACGATTCATCAGTATAAGTATTTTGATTAAAAGCGATCGAAGGTGAATTAACAGTATTAGTAGTTGAAAAAGATGATGGTACTGCATCCTTTTTAGCATCATCGCTTTGAGAAAGATGCTGAGAAGACAAGGTATTTTCAGCCATCTTGATATTATTACTTATTCTCCACTATCAAGCTGAAGATATTTTTCGGCAGTTGAATCTGTGCTGATGACGCGTAAATAACGAAGAGATTAATTTCAATATTAAAGTTTTAGTAAAATGATCTATTTTCTTTTATCTATATGAATGCTTGTTGTGGCGGTGCATCTTGAAAACGCCATATCATTTGTGGCTTCCGAATGATTTGGAAAAAAAAATGGTTTTACCCCCTGGCTTGCGCACCTTTGGTCAAAGCAAGAAATCTTCATGAATTCGGCTCTGCAGAGCATACTGTTTCTCTGTTATTTTTTTTTCTCGAGTTAGGAGTGTAGTGTAGTGCTTTTAAAAGACTATAGAATAGTATTCTTTAGTCGTTATAGACAGAAAAAAACAACAGATATAGATAGTCTTTTGTCTATGGGCTAAAAATAAAGATATGAGATAAAAAAAATTATCAATAGAGATAGGAGCAAAAGAAGCATTAAAAAGAAAATAAATAATATTAATTATATTATATATTTTTTTTCGACCTTACGGATGCATATAATGTTTTTTTTTTTTTTTTTTTTTTTTTTTGGTTGTTATTTTTACGTGAAGAGATCGAAGAATGATTGGATTGTGATATTACTGTTCTTAATTATATATAATTAAGAACAATTATATTATAATGAACCTCATGTCTTCTCAATTATAATTGATTATAATTAATAATAATTGATTATAATTGAGAAGACATGAGGTTCATGCACCAGTCATACTTGCGCCACCCACGGGTTCAGCAAGTATCGACCGGGTTATAACATGTGCCGCTAACCTTCACCAGCCTAATTATTGGCAACCGAGCAGCAAAAACTGGACGATAAGATGAGGCCTATAACGATACAGATATAGTTGATAAAATAATATTAACAATCTTTGGAATAAGGCGCATACATTCAATATATACATATACATATAAATAAAGGCAGAAGCCAACTAACACAAAGTTGACATACTTTTTTCCTTACTTGGTCGTTGGCGCTTTGTCAAAAGATTAGAAAGGATTCTTAAACTATCCCCTAGTTGAATTGGGTTTTCTAATTTCTTGCTTCCATAGATTTTCGCGTTATTAACAATCTATTGAGAAACCATTTGCTCATACAATCTATTGAACACGTTTTATAGACCTTATTATTAAACATTATTGTCAGCTTATCTTTGATTATCAAAGACCTGTCACATCTGTCAAACTTAGAGCTGCTTCTGTTGTCACCCAGAGTTGAAAAGTCGTTTTCAACGCACCCGCATCTGAAGATAGGCGCGCACATATTTAGAAAAAGAAGTCAACATCAAGGTCAGGGAAAACGAAATCAAAAACAAGCTAAACAGATCAAATCTATCATTGAATAGTTCTTCAAAAGAGCAATTATCTCTCTCTATTTTTTTTTTTTTATCTGGGATTTGAAAAGATGTCATCGTTGATTCAACATGTGAATAGAAAAAGATTGAGATCTTTTAGAAATAGCTCTGGAAGCACGGCAACCCCAGTTATAGATTCATCATCTAATGCCGGTAATCCTTTTATGAAGGCTGGCTATAGCTCAAATGATCCTATATATGTTGATTCTGATGATGATCTATCTTCAGAATTTTGTCCTGGCACTCATTGCGATAGCAAAAATAGCTTTCAAATATCCTTTGAAAGAAACAAATGCCCCGATGGAGCTAAAACTATGAGCTCTACAAATTCACTAGACAGCAACTCAAGTAGTTTGAATTATTTGGTCATAAATAATGAGGATATTAACATTAGTAGAGGTTCCAAAAATGAAGTTTGCGATAGCTATGAAAATGTCGCTGTTAATCGATGGCGGGAAGATAAGGACAATCCATTCTCTAATGATCATGCAATACATGACTTTGACAGCAGTAGAAACCAATCAGTCAGTTTGAAAGATAGTGGAGTTATAAAGCGTTCATCTTATCATTCAATTTCGAGTATTAATTCAAGTTTTAACGACAGCCAAGAGCTGAAGTATTACGAGGTATTATCGCGCCTGAAGGGCATCTCCGACAACTATTCAACTTTTGATAGTAGTTCAACAGCTTTTGAAGATAACCCGATTTCAGAATATCGAGATTGGGCTGATGACTCAAATATATTTCCAGTTTCTAAAAAGCATCGGAAGAATACTTCCTTTGGGCAAAATTGCCCCATCTTGAAGCAATCAAAAGTTCAGTACCAACCAATTACTGAAAAACTAGCTAAAGTTTCTGAAATGTTTATACCCTTGATACCTGCTCCAACCTCTTTTCTAGATAAATCTTGCGATGAAAAAAATGGACATTATCTTGTGAAAATTAACGAAACATATGCAAATGGGCGCTTCAAAATATTGGAACTACTAGGACAAGGGACTTTTGGTAAAGTTGTTAAAGTATATGACAATAAGACCAAAAAGCATGCGGCCGTTAAAATTATTAAATCGGAAAATCACTACCGTGAGGCTGCAAAAATTGAATTACGAATCCTATCGACTTTGAATCAATTTGATCCTTTTAATGTTAATGGATGTATCCATTTCGATGAGATTTTTGATTTTGCTAACCACATTTCCATTGTGACAGAATTATTCCCATTATCTGTTTATGATTTTTTCGAGAAAAACAAATTTAGAAGCTTTCCTGGCTCCCATATACAATCGTTTGCGAAACAATTGTTTCGGACTGTTACATTTTTGCATGATTTAAACATAATTCACACAGATTTAAAACCTGAAAATATTATGTTGTTGGATATTGACTCAGATGATAAGTTTTATTTTGAAGTTAACAAGAAATCTGTTATGAAGGCTGAAAGGGACTCAAAGAAAGCTATTAATGGCTCCACCAATGGTAGGCCTCAACTGAAACAGAAATATGAGCCAAAACCCGAAATGGAGGCTGTGACGAGAAAAGTTCTTAAAAATACCGGCATTTGTCTAATTGATTTTGGCTCAGCAATATTTGATAATGAATATCACCCAGAATTGGTATCAACACGGCATTATAGGGCTCCAGAGATATCTTTTGATATTGGTTGGTCTTGTGAGTGTGATTTATGGTCTGTTGGATGTATATTAGTAGAATTATTAATTGGTAAAGCGTTGTTCAGTACGCGAGATAACCATGAACATTTATTAATGATGGAAAAAATCACAAACACAAAATTAGATTCTAATTTGATTAGAAACTGTTGTATTGAAAGCTTAATGGAACTTGGCGCACAAAGACAATTAAGAAAACCCTATGAGAACTATGGTAATCATTATGTTGCACCAACTAAAAAATATAGAAGTTATAGTTACAGCTGTGCGAAACCTACAAAAGATGGCTTCTCAATGGGGCATGGCTCAGTTCCATCAAAACTGAATGCAAGCTGCGTCAGCAACGTAATGTTCGAATTTTTGCGTGATAGAGGAGATTCATATCTTAAGTTCCTGAAAGAGAAAAGCTCTTCAACAAGTAATGAACTAGGTCTGAATAACACAACGACTAAGGTAAAAACCTCTGAGGTCAGCTTCTCAAAGAACAATATACAAAAGTTTGAGTATGTGCCGACTGGTTTAAAAAAGATAAAACAGCGGTTTCCTAAGGACATCAGCAAAAGTATCAAGAAAAATGTTAGCGAAATGCTGCCAATTGAGGAAATGATTAGTAATGAGATCGGAATTAGTATTGATATGACTTTATCTTTAGATGAAAGTTACTTCAAATATTGCCTTCAATTTAGTGATCAAGTTACAGATAAAAAACTTTTTCTGAAGATACAAGGCAAAAATTTCATTTCTGTTTCCAGTCCGCTTTTGCCTAAAAAGAGCAAAAATGAAGAGCTCCTCAAAAATTTAAATAGTGTCTGTGGTGGTTGTATGAATAACGAATATCTCAGAGATAGTGATATTTATGAGGCGCGAGACCGTTATCATTTTTTTCAAAATCTAAGGAAAGATATTGAAGATGATAGCAGAAGTACAATACCTGACATTTCTGCTAGACTTGACAATTTAATTTTAGAAGCGCTTGATAAACGTCTTAATGGTAAAATGCATGATAATTCTAAGCTTACTTTGGGTGAAGTGAAAAAACACTATAACCGTTATCCGGAAAGATTTTTGAGCACGCAAGACACCCATATAAATGGAGAAATCACGAAAAGTTGTCTTGCAGCAGGACCGGTTGATAAATCCACTTTCAAATTTTGGTATTACTTTATTGATTTATTGAAAAAATTGTTCATATTCAACCCTTATAAGCGGTTAACTGCTTATGAAGCCTTAAATCATGAATGGTTTTCATGTGGAATCTATGATGATGGAACCATAGATAAATCTGAATATGTTAGTGCGAACGGTAATGATTTTAACCAAGGTATTTAGTATCTTTATCTGTTCATTAGCAGATTTTTTTTTCTCATTCTTTTTTTTTTTTTTTTTTTTTTTTTTTTTCTTTTGGTTTGCTTTTCTTTTTTATAAATTCTCCACTTGTTGTTATATTATTGGTTTTTAATGGCGAAATTTTTATTTAAATCTTTTTTTTTCTTCTTTTATATTTTGGGGTTGCTAATGGTGGTATGATTTTTAGGTGAGTTTCAGTATTTGCTTCACTTCTTGCTATTGCGGGGCTGTTTTTTTTAAATTATGAATTTTATTGCTGTTATTGGGTGCCTTTGTTTATATTTACAATTAAATGTATTTTTATATCATGATAAAAGAAGACGAGAAATAGGATAAAGAGAGAGGCAAAAAAGGTTTAGATTGATATGGGTGAAAGTTCATACGTAGTCAGTCGCCTTATCAATACTGCCCTCTCCTTTGTTGCTAACGAGTATGTTGATTTTGACTTGAATTATATCTTTTACTTTTGATTTCATTCATATGAGCATATATTTGTGTATAGTAACGTGTATAATAATTTTATTTATCGTAGATATCAATTTCAATGAAATTATTTGAAAAAAAAAAAATATTTAAAATACATGTCCTGCGATTTGAACATGGATAACGCAAACAACCTAGATTGTTTTGCATAAGTTGGAAGTTGGAAAAAAAGAAAATAAGCTAGAATCTATCGGTTATGTATGGACTGAAAAAAGAAAAAAAAAAAAAAGAAAAAAAAAAAAAAAAAAAAAAAAAAAGGGAAAAATGAATTGTAATAAATCGGATACTATATTTCTTTGAAATACAAATTTCATTACTAAATAATTATAAGGCAGCTGTAAAAAAAATTTTAGATTATAATCTCTATAGAGAATTTATGGCAGGATTTGGGGATGATGGTGCACCGTTTAGTTTTGATGTACGAATCCATGTTTTCATTTAACCTAATCATCTAACCTAGAAATGAATGTTGTTCCTTGAAAAATAAAAATAATCAAAAAGATTTTTGTTTCCAAAAACAAAAAGCAACAAAAAAAAAAAAATGCAATTCTTTTTTTTTTTGCTTTGAATTTACCATTTACGATGAAAACACAAAAGAAACAAAGAAAAACGGCCCCGAAATGTGGTTGACCCTCGAAAAAACAAAAAAACAAAAAAAAAAAAATAATAAATAAATAGGTATCACTTCCCCAACTAACCTGTAACAACTGACCAGAGCAAACAGAAATGTCCAATATGAGTATTAGTCTTTGATTTTTGGTACCTCTAAATAATTTTACATAAAGTAGAAGAGGAAATCTATTGAAAAAAGTCTGGATCTCTTTGTCTCCTCAGTTCAACGGAACCAACTAAATTAGTCTGCATATTCCGAAAATCGCTTGAGGAACATGCGAGAGCTCTCAGAAAAAAAATCAAACAAAAAAAACAACAGAAAGTCAATTAAAAAAAAACAACCGCAAATATATAAAATATTTTAATCATGTACAGATTCAAATTGCTTCTATTTATTTGTAGCTTCTTTTTATTGAAACAAATAACTCAATTTTTGTGTATGTACAGGCATAACTTTCTGTCGATACACACCTTTTTGGCCGAAAATACGCTTGTATCTGTGCAGTCTGTGTGATTGCTACTGTATGCATATCGTTTTTTGTTCAAAACAGAAAGAAGAAGCAGAAAAAAAAAAAAAAAATAAAAAAAAATAACATCAAGGGGGGACTTTTGCTACCAATATTTTTTTGTATATAATAAAAGATAAAGAACGCCTCCTTTGTGTTTCTTTTGCTTCTATTTTTGTTTTTTCCCTTTTCTTTCCTTCTCTTCCTTTACCTTTTCAATTCATGTATTTCCCTATTCCGTTAGCTTGAACTCTTATTTACTTTGAGGCCTGGTTTTCAAAGTTTTTTTTTCCCCCGAAACAAATTAAAAAAAAAAAAAAAAAAAAAAAAAAAAAAAACATTTTACCACCGAAGCACATACATCAACTAGAATCATAATTTATTGTAGCCTTTCTGTTTATTCTGTTTGTCTTCTTATCCTTCGCCAACATCATCAAATCTGCTATTGTGGGATTAGCAAAGAACATATTTCCTTTTTGTGAAATTCGATTGTCTGTTTGTATAACTAGTTAGTTACTCTTAACGAAACTCGCCCAATTTCTCGATCAATTGAAAGAGGCTTGTTCTCCACATACTTCAAAACGTTGAATTATGAGTAGCTTTGCTGCAAACACCACCCCTTCATTAATGCGATTAGATCTCAGAGGTATTAGTAACCATGAATTGAAAAGTAATAGCTCTCGAAATATTCACAACTCGCCGAATACAATCCCTATTAGCAGAGAGTTCACCGATATTGCGGTCACAACGCCTATCACTCCTGTTTTTCCAAATCATGATGATTTTAACTTCAAGACTCCCCCATTGCATCGTCATCGGTCTGCAACAATGTTGAGTAGCCATAGTTCGATTCCAAATGCAGGAGATTCCACCGCCAGTAATTCAAAAATATCAAGTTTGAAGAAATTTTTTGGCAAATCTCCTAAGAGAGCTTCAACTAACGATGATGATAATGAAGATGATGATTGCTTGACTTTAATTGATGATCATATAGATGACAATATTCATGATACTATTTCAGCTTTGTCACAGTTTGGCTTCAATAACAATATTGGTAATGCTGATAACATTTCCTTGAACTTAAGAGCAAGCACTAGTCAAAAGTATTTTATCCCATCGCCAGAAAGTTCTTTCAGATCTTCTTTGACTAGTAATGGATTTGTCTCAACAAGGTCAGTTGACACATATGAAGATGTTAACCGCGTTCATGGAGTTACCAAGAATATGAATTTAACATCTTACATTGATTGTGGTATTTTAACTTTGTCCTCAGAAAATGGAAATTCCCTACAACAAGAAGATGAGGAAGACAACGATCTGTTTGAATATATCGATAACGATGTTGCATACAATTCTTTTCTAAGAAAATGCAATGCCGCAACAGATCCTCATTCAAAGTGCTTATCGACTCATTCAGGACTTAATTTTAATAAGCCAAACTCAAATGATCAATTGGATACAATTGATCCATTACAGGTATTACAAAACACGGCTGTTGATATCCCGGAGATGTCAAAGGGTTACAAGACTATAATGTATACCAAAAAATTACAAGCTGATCTACATAACTCAAGAAGGCCAAAGAAAATGAGATCTTCTCCTGCTTTGAGAGCGAATTTTGGAAATCTTGGCTTTAATAAAAGTGAGGCAAGATCACCCATAAGTGCTCCAGCATCTCAAGGGCAGTTCACTCATCGTGGCTCCTTGCAGAATTGTCGCTTTTACAGAAATTCGTCTAATGCTCTGATTAGTCGTCCTGGTTCTTCTAGTAATAAGTTCATGGCAAATTTTCATAATAACAACGATTCTACCAGTGAGTCAAGAAGCTCGGTGACCTCATCAAGAACCTACCACTCATCTCTTCTGAGAAGCTCAGTTAGCTCAGAAACATCACAAGTATCCCAAATGGGCCAGACTACAAATCCTTCATCCACTATGTTGAAAAAATTCTAAAATTATGGCCCAATTATCATCTTTTTTGGTGCTGATTAGTGAATCTTGATATTTTATCCGATTTACACATTTATACTATGCCTATACTATGTAACTTCCTCTCTTTTGCTTTTATTTCTTTTTCATTTTTTGTTTTGTTTTAGTTTTTGTTTTTGGTTTTCCATTTATATATATACCACCCATTTTTATTTCATTACGCAAGAGCGAGCTGCTTATTTTATTTGCTTGAAGGCTTGTGATGTTTTTTTCACTGGTTGAAGAAAAAGCCTTAATGTTGCTAAAACGTTACTTGACGAAAACTACACATACATATATTCTGTACTATATATTTATATATTATCTTTTCAATGAAAGTGTTGAACACAATTCGCCAAACTTTATCATGCTTGTATAATTTATATTAAAAAACCAAAACAAGTCAAGTCGCACTACTAGATTTGTTCATAGAATGTATAAATTAGATTTCCTCCAGATTCCTCCCAACTAAATTGACATATTTTTTATTTTTTATTATTTATGTTTTATGTTTTATTATACACATTACACGCTTTTTGGGCTTCTGTATAATCTTCGAAATAAGTATACCTATTCTGACCCACCACCTCCAAAAAAAAAAAAAAAAAAAAAAAAAAAAAATCAAAACAAACTAAAATAAACTTTGGCGTATTATTTGGATATATCGGATAATATAAACAAATGTAAAACTAAAAGAAAGGTTTTGAGTGTTTGGTTTTACAATGCACACTTTAAGTTATTGTTTTTGGGCGGATCTACCTCCATAAAGGTGGCTTCTGGTTTTGGTTTACTCTTGAAAAGATCGCATTCAGATTGCCAGATCTGAGACTATTTGATACAGTTTTGAATAACTTCTAGTCTATTATTTCTCTGTTTTTTAAGGAAAAATGAAATGTTAACTTCTCTTATTTTTATATATCAAAGTCAAATGTGTGGAAATGCTTCGCTATGCAATGGCGGTATGTCTACCCACAAAAGATTGCACTCACTGGTTTTTTTTTGGTATATTGGAGACCTATAGCTCTTCAGAGGGTTCTAAAACACATGCTTATCACATTTGCATAAAAAATTTGACTGGTATGTTGATTACTGATTTCACTTTTTAAAGTTGAAAGAATAAACTGTGACCTCTTTTTTTGATATATTTGAATCACTTACAGTTTTTTATAATATACTAAGTTATCGCGTGTGTTTTATATAGGTAGTGACTATTGGTCAGGGTTGGTAGGCGTTGTGATTTTCGTGACGCAGAGGCTATTTTTATTTATTTTTAATTTCCTTGTTGTTGTTTTTTTTTTTCTCTCCTGAAAGCGATGACGATGATGATTTGTGTTTGTTGTGTATCTGGCTGCTTTTTTTTTTTTTTTTTTACCCCTAAATAACCCCCTTTTTGGTGTATGTATATGTTGAAAAGCAACCAATTTAAGTAAAAAATAGTATTTTGCTTTTTCTATTTTTCTGTGTTCAAAGGGCTAGGCTGGCTTTAGCTATATTTTAATCCCACATTCACTACTATTTATACTGAATTAATAAGAGTAGTAGTTATTTCTTGCTTTTTGACTTGTTCTGTCTATAGAAAGTATTCTATCTACTTTGTCATACACACTACACTACCTTTTAACCCCACCCCGCCGCTGGTCAGTTTTTTTTTTTTTTTTTTTTTTTTTTTTTCTCTTTTGTTTCCTGTCCTATTTTTTTTTTACGTCCTCTTATTTTTCTTTTTTCTTTTTGTTTTTTGTTTTTTTCGTGCAGTCACACTTGATAATAAAAAAAAAAAAAAATAATCATATCCTGTTTTTTCCTTACTAATTAAATTGGACAAAGTATCTCTTGTCAACAATACAAAAATCATGGCATTTTATTCAAACCAGTCACGATCCACAGGTAACCTTACAAAAGGAAGCTCCTTGGGGCGTGATAACACAGGTACCGGTAAATCATATAACGCATTCTTCTCTGACGATGACAGCCCTAGAAGTTATCGTGGCAAACATTATTCAGATGATGAAGAGGGATTCAAAGGTGATGATTTCTCCGAATATAGTATCGACTCACCAAAGAGAAACAGAGCTTCAAGCCAACCAAAAGCTAGTAGAGGGTATGTTTGATTAATTACTATTATTACTATTATTAGTATTATTATTGATTATTTTTTGACATTTATATTTATATGTATTAAAACAAATTGTCCTCGTGTTATTTTACCATTATTTCTAAAATACTATTAAGTTGCAACATATTTTAATCAAATTTTCAATTCTGTTGTCGATAGTAGTCTTCAAGGAGGAATTTCGAAGATTAATATGGATCAGAATCAATCACAAGAACAGGGTCTTGAGTATGTCCCTTGTTTTTTGAAACGCGCAATACTCTTACAAATTCTAATATCATTATATATCTTTTGATCAAATGTCAGAACCTTATCAAGTTTCAAATTCAAATCATTTTCAGTTTTATTTAAGTTTTCCTCAAGCTATTAGATGACTTTGTCTTGTGGCGCACCTAGTTTTAATGAAACAATTTTTTCGCAAAGAATGCTTTGTTTATTTTGAAACATGTTTACGATTTAATTTGTGTTATGAAAAATTAAGTGCGCATTGTTGATAACTGTGTTTCAAGGCAGTGTGAACGATTCTGTATTCCATTTTTCTCTTCAATTCTTGTCGACTATAATAACAAATATTTTCTTAATTTTTTTTTTTTTTTTTTTTTTTTTTCAGTTTCCTCCCCTAATAAGAGTATACTAACAATCATGTCAAGTGCGCCACCTCTCCCAACATCTAAAAACCCTTTCACACATCACGATTTTGAGTCTGATGTAGATGATGAATCATTAGACAATAGTTACACTGTATCGAAAAAGACAACCGCGGAAGATGATAGAAGAGCCTATGAAGAACGAAAAAGAAAAGAAAGAGAAATGAGAGAACGCGAAAAGTTGAAAAAAGAAATTGAAGAAGAGAAGAAGAAAGTTCAAGAAAGATTATTGAAATTAAATCTGAGGTTGAAAGATTTGAATTTCAAGTTGAAAGATTTTGATGATCAGAAAGACAGAGAGCTGAGCAGTAGAGATAAAAGCTCTAGCAGATCCAATAGAGGACTTTCCTCCAGAGAAAAAGAAAGAGAAAAATCAAAAAATAGATACTATGAAGAGAAATCTGCGAGAGATTCAAAAGAAAAAGAGGAGTTCAGTTTTGATGAAGATGAAGAAGTTGAAAAGCCAAAAGAGGCTCGCCATCGCCATAGACATCACAAAAATTCATCATCAAGGGATAAAGAAAGAAGCGATAAAGATCGTAGAGACTCAAAATCCAAAAGCAAAAGTAAATCATCAAAAAGTGATAAAAAAGCAGCTGGTGTGGATACTATTGATAGATTGGATGCCTCAGGATTGTTTGGTGGCGCTTTTCACCATGATGGTCCATTTGATGCTTGTACCCCGCATCGTAATAAAAACAACAAGGTTGCACCTGTTATGGCATTTCCAGTTGATGGGCCTAACTCAACAATTAAAGGCGTGGGACCTAACAATACCAAGGAACAAACTATTGATAAAGTGTTAGGAAGAAATGATGATTTCTCTCAAGAAGGCTTCAATTACCAATTGAACAAAGTTCCTGAAAACAACTCTGTGGTACAATTTGATGCTAAAATGAAAGAGCAACCAATTCATGGTGAAACCACTCTTGGGTTAGGATCTTCCACATTCTTGGAAGGTGCGCCTGCATCAAGAGCAGCTCAACAGGAAGAAGCCAAGTTCGATCAAGCTCAATTAGGAAGAAAGAAATCTCTATCGAAAAGAATATTGACTGGCTCCAGAGATAATGCTCCATCTTACGCTAGACGTAAAAGTGACGACGATGTTTTGAGGGTTGAACCTAGTGAAAAATCATCTTTGTTGAACAGAGTGAAGAGTTTGAAAGTCTCGCGTAGCAGAGCCTGATTTTTAAAGTTGTTTAAAAGGCTGTATAAAAAGTTGATCTTTTTATTTCCTTAAAAGTAGCAATTTGACAGTGGGCTATTTAGCAAAAGCAATATATATAAATATGTATGTATTAAAAGGCAGAGTTTATTTTCAGTATGAAATTTTCCATTTATTTTTTCATTTATTTATTTATTTTTTCATTTATTTATTTATTTATTTATTTATCTATTTATCTATTTACTTATTTACTTTATTTATTTATTTATTCATTCATTCATTTACTTATTCACATAGTTGTTACTTGTTTGGTAAGTTAGCTATGGATTGACTTTCTGGAGCAGTTAAAAAAAATGCTTTAAATAGTATATATTAGCTTTATTTTTTGTTCCTCTATTTTCATTATTTACTTTTTATCTTTGGAATTTAATTGTTTTGATTGCCTGTTTTTTTTATCTCCCCCATTTTTTTGTGTGTACTTCAAGAATGAGAATCTATTTCCAGATTCGCAGCGATGATTGGTTTGTGATTTTCATAAATTATATCAACAAAATAAAGTATGATCATCAATTGTTATTACTTGGCTCGTAGTTTTAGCTGATTTGCTTTAAAATAGTTCATTTTTTGATTTATTGGTCACATTTGGTTGTAATGCTGGAGGCTATGATCTCGTCTAAACCTGCTACTATTGGAACAAATTCTTTCATGCACAAATCTTCTTTTGATCTGGAAAACTCTGTTTTGACACGTGCTGTTTTCGCCAGATCAGAACGATTTAGGGGACTGTATCTTTCTACGTGAAACTTTTTTTTCTGTTCGCTCTTTTTTTTTTTTTTTTTTTTTTTTCATCCAAAAAAAGTCTTAATCAATCTTCGTGATATTCTTTTGAAACATATTTAAAAAAGGATAGATATGTCATCTGAACTTGAATATATAAAGACACCTGAGTTTCCTCCACCTCCTCCAGCTACTAAGGAGTGTGGTGTTTGGACCACCGATGTATGTATTTCAACAAGATCAATTGGTTGAAAAAGAGAATTCTCGACTTACAAGGCCATTGATTGATAACAGCGGCTTAAAAAATTCTAGTTTATGTTTCTTCTTACTAACCCTAACTCAATTCATAGTCCCCAGCAATCAAAAATGCTCCATTGCCAGCTGATGGTCCTGGTTCAAAATCTTTTTCCAATATTTTAGTCTTTGGTACAATTTTAGTATTGCCTTGGTACATTGCCCGTAAACTTGGAGGTGGTTTCAAAACTTGGTTATTTTTTCTTGTCATTTTCTTTTTGCCAATTTTGATGGCTTATTGGACTTTTGTTTCCACTTTCTCTCCTAGAATCAACAACAAAGCCAAATTCCCAGGTAAGCCAATTGAACATTATCTTACTTTTCATGATGATGTTCTTGCAGCTAAATACCATGGTGGAAAAATTCCATGGGAAACTTTCCACGAATTGTATTTTGACAACAAAGTTAGCTTCAATGGTGACGCTTTGGATATTTTGGAATATAGACATGATTGGTGTACTTTTCAATTCACATTGTCATTGTTCAAATTTTTCCTTTTTGGCATGATTCCTGAAGTTATTATGCACACTAGATCTCAAGATGAAGAACAAGTTAGAGATCATTATGACCGTGGTGATGATTTCTATTCTTGGTTCTTAGGTCCAAGAATGATCTACACCTCAGGTGTTATCAGTGATATTACTCGTGAAGAAAGTTTGGAAGAATTGCAAGATAACAAATTAAAAACTGTTTGTGACAAAATTGACTTGCAAAAAGGTGAAAAAATGTTGGATTTAGGTTGCGGTTGGGGTACTTTGGCTACCTACGCTTCTTACACTCGTGGTGCTCACGTCACTGGTATCACTTTAGGTAAAAACCAAACTAAATTCGGTAATGGTAGATTAGAAAAATACGGTATTTCTCCTGAACAATCAAAGATAGTTTGTTGCGATTACAGAGATACTCCAATTCCAGAAGGCGGTTATAACAAAATTACTTGTTTGGAAATGGCCGAGCATGTTGGTGTCAGAAAATTCGGCTCTTTCTTGCAACAAGTTAATGACATGTTAGATGATGATGGTATTTTCTTTTTGCAATACGCCGGTTTAAGAAAATACTGGCAATTTGAAGATTTAATCTGGGGTTTGTTTATGAATAAATATATTTTCCCTGGTGCTGATGCATCCACTCCATTAGATTTCGTCGTTGGTAAATTGGAAGGTACCGGTTTTGAAGTTGTTAGCATCGATAACATTGGTGTCCATTACAGTGCAACTTTGTGGAGATGGTACAGAAACTGGATGGGTAACAAAGACAAAGTCATCAACAAATACGGTGTTAGATGGTTCAGAATTTGGGAATTCTTTTTGGCCTCTTCCACCATTATTTCTAGACAAGGTTCTGCTACTTGTTATCAAATTGTGTTGAGAAAGAACATCAACTCTTACCACAGAATTAATTATGTTCCAAAACAAATTGGATTGCAAGGTGTTATTCATGACGGGAAATCAAATAACTGGTGGAAATAAATGGTCAATTACTAGAATTAGTAAAAATTTAATGATCTTAAAAAATAAAAGAGAGAGAAAATAGAAGAAACATAGAGTTTTGTTTTTAGAATTTTAGACCTGAATATTCAAATTCAGATATTCTTTTAGAATATTTCCAGTTTTTTTTGCTATATTTTTTTTTCAAACTTTACATATTTTTCATTTTTATCTCAAAATATTACTATTGTACACTATTTGATATAAATATTTTTTCATGATCTAGATACTTTATTTGCTAAATCTGCCTTTCTTTGTAACTTTATTTGTTCACATTTTTCTCTCCACTCACGGACTTTGGGATCAGAGTCATAGTCTCTATTATATAAAAAAGGCTCATTGATAGTGCTTTTAAATCTTTTGATTTTAGTTTTTCCTAATCCTTCAATTAATTCCAATTTTTCACCATTGTCTTCGATTAGTTCTTTGAAATTTTTAAAGTAGCCACTACTAGCTATCTTACTTACATCTGTCTTGTTGATCGACCGAACACTTGTCAAGGTTTCCAATAATCGAGAGTAATAATCTTGTTTTTGAATTCCTTTGATTAGATCAAACTTATCATTAACAACATTTCCTCCTACTCGATAAATGCTGGTGGAGTCTAAGTTTCGAAGCATACTAATATAGTGGGCACATTCTTGATATGACCAAGCCCCTAGCAAGGTGAATTTGTTGAAAATACACATCTTTGTGATTTCTTGCAATGAGTCCCAATAATTAGTATCCGAATCTAGTAGTAATAACAATATCCTCAATTGGGTGTTATCTCTATTTTCCTTCTTGGTTTTGCCTGTCTTTGAATCTACAATACTACTTACTCCCAATTTTTGTAATCGAGAATAAATATAATCTGGGCGAAGTTTGTAATAATTTAGCGACAAGAACAAAACAGAAATGCTATTGTTGATCAAATAATCCGTCTTAATAATAGATGTATACTCATAAGGAACATTTGTTAGACTTCGAAGCAAAGGATTTCCCTTTTGTGATGGATGAATGGCTATTTTGGATACAATAGACTTACCACGAGGCGGGCGATTATTAAAATTATTATTGTTTTTGTTTAAGCTACTATTACTTCTATTGTTGCTATTAGAATACTGATTTTGGTATATTGACGTCTTATTAAATGTAGTTGATGTTTGGTTGCTGCTACTGTTAATGTTCTTGTCATATATGAGTGTACGAATGTTTTCATCTCTTCCTCTCTTTTGACTAACATTCATGTCCACCTTTTCCTTGAAAGCTTGAATGGCACCATTAGGTATTGAAGGTGCATTGTTAGATTTTTTGGTACTATTGGCGCTGCCTCCTTCCGCTCTTGATGCTGTTATTGCTTGAGATGGAGCTCTATCATTTATTACTTTGATCAGATCTGCTGATTCTCGAAGCTTTTTGACTTTTGCCAAAATATCAGTAAAAGATGTTGTGCTTGATGCATTTGCATTGACTTCGTTTTTGTTAGGAGATTTTTCGCTCGACATATTGCAATCAAATTGGTCAACTATTGATTAATTCAAGAAATCAACCCTACAGGTTGGTTCACAACATCTCAATAATAGCACAGCAAAGAGAGAAAAAAAAAAAAAAAAAAAAAAAAAATCATGTGATTGACTTCACAATAACAGGGAGAAAACAAACTTCAACGAGTCTTTAAACTACATTCTGGTATTATATTTTAGCGGAATTTGAAATACATCAGTATGAAATAGAAATTGTAAGTATTAATTGTAAACTTTTTTTTTTTTCTGTTTTTTCGTTATATATGTTTTTGCTTCAAGAATATTTCAATTTCATTTTACCGCGTTTCGTGATTATTATTTGCTTCAAGAATATTTCAATTTCATTTTACCGCGTTTCGTGATTATTATTTTTTATTATGTTTTTTTTTTTTTTTTTTTTCAGCTGACTGAAAAGTGACGCGTTGAGTACGCGAAATCTCTAATCCAAAAAATATTTTTTTCCTTTTTATCATTTTGAAAGAATTTTTTTTTTTTACATTTCTTCTTAATTTACTCTCAACTAAATCAATTTCGTATATAGTTTATCGTCTTTCTATTTAAAGCTTTGTATTTTATATCCTTTATCATTTCAAGCTTTCTATTTTATATCCTTTATCATTTTATTAGCGTCTATTCCATTGCTATTATTTCACCTACCTTGTTTGATCTCCTATAAGTTTGTTACAAAGGAAATATATACAAATCACAAATGACCACGGTAACGCCAATTAAAAAAACAATCCCTAAAAAACCTTTGACAAATTCAAGTACGAAAAAAAAGCAAACATCTATCTTCAATTTTTTCTCAAAAAGCAAATCCACAAGCAAGTCTACATCGCCGTTGAAAAATTCCCATATTGTCTCTCCTGCTAAACCCTCCCCCTCTGAATCATCTCCTTCCAAGCCATCTAAAAAGCCAATTGAAAAATACCAAGAGTCAAATGTTTCAACAGAATTGAAGGTTACCAAGAAAACTCCTTCTCCTGAAGCGCAAGATAACACACCGTCATTATCTGCCGAAAAGCCCTTTGATGATGGCCAAATCAACACCGATTCTCGTTTAGAAACACCTGCCAGTTCAAGTCAAGAAAACAGTGATGTTGACAATAATGATGCTGTAGCTACTAGTTTAAGTTCATCGTCTAGATTAGTGCGTCGAAAAATCAATTATTCAGAATTGAGTGATGATGATGACGATAATGTGAACATTAATGTGAATAAAAAAAGAAGAAAATTAACCACAAAGGTCGCTGAATCTGACTCTGAGGATGATTATATTCCTGATGCTGCTGCAGATGAAGATGATAAAGAAGAAGCATTCGAGCCGGAAGATGAAAATGATAGTGAAAATATGGATGACGATGAATTGGATAGGCTTTTAGTTGAACATGATAAGAACTCTAACGCTAATTCCGACATCGAGAATGACACAACTAAAATTTCGCTGAAAAAACATCAAAATAATTCAAAAAATAAGTTGCTGGACAAATATGGTGCTTCTTCTAGCTACACTGTCTCTGAACCCCCAAGACGCTCTAAATCAACTAAGAAATCACTGATCCCTGACTCTGCTGGCAAATCATTTTCGAAGAAGAATGAAGAAAGATACGCGTGGTTGGTCAATGTGAAAGATGCAGAGAAAAGAGTAGAGTCAGACCCAAATTATGATTCAAGAACCTTATACATTCCTTCTTCTGCCTGGAAAAATTTTACTCCTTTTGAAACACAATATTGGGAAATTAAATCTAAAATGTGGGATAGTATCGTTTTCTTCAAAAAGGGTAAATTTTATGAATTATATGAAAAAGATGCATTATTAGGACATTCGCTCTTTGATTTGAAATTAGCAAATACTGGAAGAGCTAACATGCAACTAGCAGGTATTCCAGAAATGTCATTTGACCATTGGGCATCGGAGTTCATTAAAAAGGGCTATAAAGTTGCCAAAGTGGATCAAAAAGAAACACTTTTAGCAAAGCAAATAAATGAGAGAAATAAGACCGGTGGACTGAGCTCTGGAAAAGAAGCGAAAGTCATTCAAAGAGAATTGAAATGTGTTTTAACTGGTGGTACTTTAACCCAAGAAGGAATGCTATCTGACGATATGGGAACTTATTGTATATCTATTAAACAGAATGCTAATAATGATGGCAGTAATACATTTGGTGTTGTTATGATTGACACTGCTGTTGGTGCTATTAGATTGTTAGAGTTCGAGGATGATTCTGAATGTGTCAATTTAGAAACTCTTGTGAATCAAATCAAACCAAAAGAGGTGATCGTGGAGAAAAACAATTTGAGCTCTTTAGCTCACAAAATTGTCAAGTTTAATACTGCTGAAAATGCGTTATGGAACTATTTGAAGCCAGGAGATGAATTTTGGGATAATGAAACAACATTGGAAGAATTTTGTAAAGGGAAGTATTTTGAAGCTGAAGATTTAGATGATAGATCACGTTGGCCTGAAGTTTTGGTGAAGTACTCAGAGTGTAAACCAATTGGGTTTTCTGCATTTGGTGGATTATTATGGTACTTGCGCTCATTGAAGTTAGACAAAGATTTGATCTCTATTGGTAATATTGAACAATATAATATCCACAAATCTATTTCTACCTTGATTCTCGACGGTCAAACTCTTCAAAACTTGGAAATTTTCACCAACCAATTTGACGGCAGTGATAGAGGGACTTTATTCAAATTGATCAATCGTGGAGTTACACCATTTGGTAAAAGAATGTTGAAATCTTGGGTTTGTCATCCGCTATTAAATATCTCCTCTATCAATAAGAGATTAGATGCCGTTGAAGGTTTATTGAATGATGGCGGCTTGATGGAACTATTGACTTCTGTCTTGAAGGGTTTGCCTGATTTAGAAAGAATGTTATCTAGAATCCATTCTGGCAGTTTGAAAGTTCGAGATTTCGCCAGAGTTATTGATAGCTTCAATAATATTGAGAAATTGACTAAGCAAATTATTAATGAATATGGCTCAATTGATAAATTGCCAGGTGTTTTGTCAACTTTCTTCAACAGCATTCCAAAAAATCTAGGCTCTCTTGTTGAAGCTTGGGAAAATGCTTTTGATCATGGCAAAGCCCTTACAGAAGATTTATTAATTCCTGAACCTGGTGTTGAACAAGAATTTGACCAATCTAATGACACGCAAAAGGCTTTGGAAAAACAATTAAATAACTTGTTGAGAAAATACAAACAAGAATTCAAAACTCAAGAAATCAGTTTTAAGGATTCAGGAAAAGAAATTTTCCTCATTGAAGTTCCTATAAAAGTTGTTAAAAAAATTCCCAAAACTTGGCAACAAATGGGAGCCACTAGTAAATATAAAAGATATTACTCCCTAGAAGGTAAAGAACTTGTTCAAGAATTAATGGAAGTAAGAGAATTGCATAAAACTATTGTTGAAAATTTGAAATCTAAATTATATGCCAAATTTGATGAAAATTACTCTTTATGGTTAAATACTGTCAATGCGATCGCAAGTGTCGATTGCATAATAAGTTTGGCTCTTACGTCGGAATGTATTGGTGTTCCATCTTGCAGACCTGCATTTATCGAATCAAATCAAGGTCAAGTTAATTTTGAAGAGCTAAGACACCCTTGTTTTGCTGGTGGGGGCGTCAGTGGAACCAAAGAATTTATCCCTAATGATGTTCAATTAGGAGGGGATTTTGCTAATTTAGGCTTGTTAACTGGTGCGAATGCCGCTGGTAAATCTACAGTATTAAGAATGACTTGTGTTGCGGTGATCTTAGCTCAATTAGGCTGTTTCGTTCCTGCCGCCAGTGCAAAATTGACCCCAATTGATAGAATTATGACAAGATTGGGTGCAAATGATAATTTAATTCAAGGTAAATCGACGTTTTTGGTTGAGTTATCAGAAACAAAACGAATTCTTGAAAGTGCTACTCCAAAATCATTGCTTGTTATGGATGAATTAGGTAGAGGAGGCTCTTCATCAGATGGTTTTGCAATTGCTGAAGCAGTTTTACATCATATTGCAACTCATATTCAATCTATTGGATTCTTTGCTACACATTATGCGTCATTAGGAATCCCTTTTAAAAGCCATCCCGCGGTTAGAGCTTTAAGAATGGCCATTCTTGTGGATGGAAGCTCTAGAAATGTTACTTTCTTATACAAATTGGAAGATGGGGCTGCTGCAGGATCATTTGGTATGAATGTTGCATCGATGTGTGGTATTAGCAATGATGTTATTGATAATGCTGAAAAAGCTGCTAGTGAATTAGAACATACTTCGAGGATAAAAAGAAAGAATGAAATGGCAAACTTATCTGAAAGCGGTATTCCATTGGGTTTGCAAAGTGACATTGCTTGGTTACTAAGAGGACTGGGTTTAAATAGTAAACCTGGCTCTATTGGCGAAGGTATACAAATTTACGATGAAACTGTAAAGAGGAATGCATTGAAAAACATCTTTGCTATGATCGAAGGACTCTAATTATTTTGTATCTTCAAATCTTTCGTATATATTTTCTCTGTTCTATTTTTTTCTTTATTTTTTCCTACTGGTCAATGGAGGGAGGATTTTCCCTGTTGTGTTTTGTGTTATAAATTTTGGCTTTATTGTTTTTTATATTTTTGACAGCTTTTAATCTTATTTGTCTTTAAATGCAATGATTTTATTGCTTTACTTTACTGTTTTTATCTAAATGTAATATATTGAAAACTCTAAAATACCACTAATTTATTGTTGTAATTTCAGCAAAAGGAAGGTTATAAAAATACACATCCGGCTTCAAATAAAATTATTTCCGAAGAATTAGGACTGAAAAAGAAAAACGAAAAAAAAAGCCTTAAAAATTTCAATAAATTTAAATCAAATTTATTTTCCAGTGGCAATTTTGTCTTCTACCTTGTTAACCATACTACGGTATTCTCTTTGTCTGTTGGCCATATCTAAGAAAA
This sequence comes from Saccharomycopsis vini, assembly GCA_031124825.1. NCBI lineage: Eukaryota > Fungi > Ascomycota > Saccharomycetes > Ascoideales > Saccharomycopsidaceae > Saccharomycopsis > Saccharomycopsis vini. The sequence continues at coordinate 30,321 of JASTUB010000021.1, forward strand.
TTTCGTATTTAATATTCAATAATTGTCGATCTGGGTCATCTTGTTTACTTGGCATCACAACCTTTCCTGGGCCTGTCATTTTTTCCATAATATTCCACAACTTGTCCCCTGGTCTCTCAATGGCTTTTTTACTCAAGCTTGATCTTCTTGAGGCATGCTTTGGAGGATGGTTCAAACTTAACTTGTCGTTGAAAGCTTTTTCAAAATTTTTATTTTGAGTACCAAACTGAATAGATTCATCTTCTTCTTCTTCGTCCTCTTCGTCTGAATCCTCCTCAATTGCTTTCTTCAAATTGTCCTGAGTAATGTACTCAGAGTTTTCATCCATCGGAGTCATCACAGGGAAAGGATAGCTATCGTTTGTAGGAGGATTAAATGGCGCCATGGCAGCAATATTTGATGATGATGCAGTAGCAGCCGGTGCAGTGTATGGAGAAGGAATTTGTTCCTGTAATGGATGAGCATGTTTTTGAGCATTTAGAAAAGAAGGTCCCGACTTGAGAAAATTAATAGAGTTGTTTCTTCTCAAGGATTTAGGGACGCTTTGCGCAGCTAAAGCAGCCAAAACTGCAGTTCCAAATACAACCGCCTCGCCAATATAACGTGGGATTATAATAGGCTTTCCGACACAATCCGCTAATAGACGCATCAATAACCCGTTACGACATTGACCACCAGACATAAAAACAGAAGAAATCTTGTGACCGGATTTTTCCATAACCTCAACAATTTGGCGTGTTTGTTGTGCAATGAACTCACAGGCCGCTAAATAGGTAATAGCTAAATCTTCCAAAGTTGTGTCCATAGATTGACCAATAATAGTAGCTCTCATTGAAGGGTCTGCAATCGGGGACCTGTTTCCATGATAATCACCATACAAAAATAAATGCTTTGCCAATGACACAACAGAACGTTCTTTTCTCTCAATTCTAAGTCTTTCCAATACTGAGTTCAAATAATCGAATTTTGAGATGTTTGAAGTTTCTGCCTTATTTGTTAGTTCACCATGAGCCGGATGAGTAGATAAAACATGAGCAAGTAAGGCACCGGTACAAGACTGCCCTCCTTCAGCTAACCAATAATTTGGAACAATAATGTCTCTATAAGGTCCCCAAACACCTGGGACAAACACCGCATCCTTTGACATCACACAATGGCAAGTAGATGTACCAGCCACAGCTGCCATTCTACCAACTGCTCTGTCAATTCCTGAAACTTCACTATCTTGCTTATCTAATTCCTGTACAGGCACGTCAGTCTTGGCAGCAATGGTACCAATCCAGCCAGAGTAGCAGTCAATGACACCGGACCCAACAGCACAATTGACAGTCAATCCCAATTCGTCAGCAGAGCTCGCTGAAAGTTTACCAACTGTTTCACCGGCACTGAACCATTTTCCACTTCCATTAGGGGAGCCACCGAGTTTTTTGAAATCATCGTCAACCAACTCAGATAAGTCAACTTGTTCGAAAAACTCCTTAGACCAACCAGTATTTTGACCATCAACTCCGGGTGGAACTAATCCTTGTTTACAGACAGTAGAGCAATACGATCTATGGTGAATTCCAGTAGCCTTGAAAACTAAGAAATCAGGCAAATCATAAAATACACTCTCTTTGAACTTTTTGGGTGGCATATTATTTTTCAACCATTTGATCTTTGGAACTTCCATTTCAATGCTCATTTGGCCGCCAACATATTTTAATCCAGAATAGCCACTTTCATTTACTTCTTTAGTCTCATCAACGGCTCTATGGTCCATCCACATGATAATATTTTGATTATCTTTTTGGAAATCTGGGCCAACGGAGAGAGGTTCACCTTCAGAAGTGACTACTGCCAATGAGCATGTTGCATCGAAGCAGATACCATATACAAGATTAGGATCAATTCCAGAATCTCTGATAACAGATTTCACTGTGAAACAAATAGCATCCCAAATTTCAGTAGTAGATTGCGTAATGTAGTCTGGCTTTAACTCTTCACGGATAATTGGTCTTTCTGATATAGACAAAATGGAACCATTACCATCAATAGCGGCACATCTAACACTACCAGATCCGACATCAACACCCAATGTGAAACCATGATCAAGGATACTGGCATTATTGGTTGAGTTGATTCTATGTAAAGACAAATAAGAATTGAGACGAGACATTGTTGAACAAAAGTATAACCAAAAAAATATTCTGTCAAAATTTGCCTTTGCAGGTAACAGAAATAGGATTTAAAATGATTATTAAAATTCTTGGATAATTTGAAAATCAAAAACTAAACAAGACAATTCTATCAGATAATGTGCAAATTATTTAGTTGAGTATTATTTAGAATGCAAGGATAGTATACACTCAAACTTCATATTTATAATTGCTTTGGCATATATATATATCCTTCAAAGAAGCTGGGGGATTTGTGGGGGTGTCAACAACCGTTTGTTGCGATGCGCTGAAATAAGACGGGTAAACAGAAATCATATTATTGCTTTCAGCCCAACTAGCTCATAATACATCAACTATGTTATATGATGTATTTTCCAAGTGTTTAATTCCTCGGCACTAAACAAGTACATCTCTGTCAATTATGTGTTTTTTTTCTTATGGGTACATAGTTAAATGGATTGCATCGTAGGTCGCCAATGACCCAAAATCCAAGTGCTTCGTTTCATCATGTGAAGCTATTTTATATACCTTTTTTTCTCTTTTTTTTTTTTCTTCAATATTGCAAACACAGTGTTTCTTTTAATTGAGCTAAAAAAGCAGCTTCGTTAAAATTGGCGGAATTCACTTTACTAATTCGATAGAAGTTGGTTGACTAAACTCAACCAGGTTTCAAATATGATGTATGGGTGTATTTGTTAGCAATAGGGTAATACACAACTTTGTAGTATAAATAATTTTTTTTTTTTTCTTTCAACCCTTCTTCCTCTTGCCTCTACTACTTCTCCTATATAATCACCATAAGTATATTATTTAATTTAATATCATTTTCTTGAATTTTGCTATAATCGATTAAGGACTTTGTAGTGAAACACACATTCTTCTTCAACTACAGTATATATGTTTATGAACAATCAATACCAGTTCTGGCTTGACATGAATATAATGTCTGACACCTTTAATTTTTGTACCTTCGTTTTGAAGGTCGTTTTAAAGCAGTACTGTCTTGTATTGGAAACTCTTCTGGGTTTAATTATTGTTCTAGATCAAAAGATGACCATAGAAGGTCCAGTGCATCATAGTACAACGAAGAAGCAAAAGTTCTTATTACTGAGAAATTTTCTTTCTGTATTTTCGTTGTCTCCAAGAACACAAACAGTATCAAAACGTCAGTTTGGAAAAGATACCCTCCCTTGTAGCTCCTACGCTCACCCCTAAATTTTTTCACGTACAGAAATGCATATCTCTGCATTTGAAGCCGACGAACTCTTTATTGATTATATAAGGCACAACGTCCGCTATGAACTTTCGATCCCAAATTCGAAAAAAAAAAAAAATCGATTTGTTCCTGCCTAGCACAAGAAAAAAAAAAGAAAAAAAATCACATCCAAACATTACCTAGTCTCACAGACGACACCCGTGCATCTATCTATACACACATTCCAAAGATGGCTTCTCAAGAACAAAATATCCCAAGTTACGACTTAATCAAAACCCATTTTCCCGCCGCAAGAATTAAAAAGTTGATGCAAAGTGATGAAGACATTGGAAAAGTTGCTCAAGCTACACCGGTAGTAGTGGGTAAGGCTTTGGAGATTTTTATGTGTTCATTGGTCGAAAAATCATGCGAAGAAGCTAGAAAAGCAGGGAGCAGACGAATTAATGCCCAGCATGTTAAAGCAGCTGTCGAAGTAAATGAGAAGTTTGATTTTTTGGTAGATTTGGTTGCGAAATATGGTAGTAACAGCAATGAAACGCATTGAACAATTTTTTCCCTTTTTTTTTTTTCTTATATCGATTTTACGTGTAATTTTTCTTTTTCTTTGTTTGTATATTCTAAACCTTATTTTTAATGAGTATTATGATTTTTGCTTTGCTTTTTTTTTAACCCAATTATTTATCTTGCTTATTTCATTCTTTTTCACATATTTAATGATCAGACTTATATGGTATATTCGCGCTTTTTTTACTTTGATTCTACATTGTTTACCTACTTTGTTGTACTATAATTTTGACATCAATTCAATTTTCAAATCCACTTTGGTTAGTCATTACAACGTAATGCGAAAATTGCTTGTTTATTTGTTCATAATATCATGCTCAAACAATAGAAAACAAAAACAAATATGATAAAATAAAGTAACAGAATTCAAAAAGCAGATTATAAATAATTGTCAAACAGTTTGGTTTGAGAGTTATCTATAAATTAAAAAACGACAACAGCAGGATTCGAACCTGCGCGGGCAAAGCCCAAAAGATTTCTAATCTTTCTCCTTAACCGCTCGGACATGTTGCCTATTTTACATTTTGATAGATTGTAAAATCGATGATTCTTTTATTTAAATATATATATAAAAGCAGGAACTGGTAGGTTGGTGCAGCGGGTCGGTCCATAAATGCACGAAAAAAAAGAGCGCGAGTTCGATTCGCACACTCGTCAGCGGTCCAGTTCCCACGTTTGGTGCGCTGACTGAATAAGGAGTAATACCACTCAGAAGGTACGATAACAAGGGGGTTTTAAGTGGGTGTAAATCTCACAATACCAGTAGGGTAGCGTCGCTGGTGTCCATAGAAAGGTTTCCTCCTACTATTAAGGCTACAATACGCACATCCCAACCCCCTGGTCACTGATCCTGGGTTGATAAAAAATATAGGGATCCAGTACATAGAAAGTGTTAAGTTCATAAAAAATAACATATGCGTTTGTAAAAAAAAAAAAAAGCACACATCCTTGGTATGCAGTATTAGTGGGTATGAATTATCTATTCCTTTGGCAAATGGAATCAAATCAATAACTTTGCTGGATATAATCACTAGTAATTTTTTCTCCAAATCCGAAAAAGCTTATTTAAAAGCATGGGAAATTCTATTCGAATTGGATCATCAAAACCCAATCCATCCTATGCGAAATATTAGAGATAATGAATTTCAAAATATTTTAAAAAGCCCAGTTCCTATGAATTATAGAACAATAAGACCTGAAATGTTCAATTTTGATTTTAAAAAAGGAAGCAAAAAAGAACAGGAGAAAAAAAACAGTTCCAAAATTTCCACAACTTTGCTAAATTTTCATGATGCAACTCCAAAACATCAAAAAAAGTACTGGAAAAAACTAAATCAAATAGCAAAGGAATATCCAGGTACAATGGAGAGTACATACCTTATGAACTTGGGACTTACATTATTCAAATCCACAAATAGTCCTTGCAAATATTGTAACTTTCCTCCGGAAAATTACTCAGAGACACCTGCTCAAACAAAAATAGACTATATCAACCACTATTATGTTCAATGTCAAATCTCAAAGCAATTATGGAGGAAAACAAATATAGGTATGCAGTTAAGTTGGAAAAGCCTAATTATGTCAATTCATGAAAATAAAAAAATGATTAAAATAGACCGTTTTATGTATTATGTTGAAAGATTTAATATAGTACGAAGGACAAATGAAAGCTGGGGTACTAAATCAATCCCAGAAATTATTTTTCTTATTTTAGCGGTCGTTTGAATACCTACAATTAAATTACAATAATTAAAGATATAAATTAAACCTAGGGGTTTTTATTGAAAATTTCTTATTTAGGCAAAAAAGTTCAAAAAGTCAGAGTTACAGATTCTCAGCAGTAGTCCGATATAGTGTAATGGCTAGCACGGTGCCCTCTCACGGCGTAAATCCGGGTTCGATTCCCGGTATCGGAGTATTTTTTGCAACTCACTGAAATGGCATCATGAATGTTGTATTGACGCTCAGCATAGGCTATAACTCAACTAACGAATAATTTTTGAGTTTTTCGTAAAAAATTGCAAAATCTAAAAAATCTAAGCTTAAATGTATTTGCTAAAGAGATTGATTTCTCGATAACTAAAAACAACTAATATTATATTATCAATGATTTTTCTTTGAATCTGAAAGTGTGGAATTATACAGTGACAAAAAAGTTGACAAAGTCGTCAATATCCATTTTTTCGAAATTCTTATTATATACAGCTTTCTCGATTTTTTCTACTTCGCCGGTGTCTTTCAAGAAATTTACTAAGTGATTATGAAATTTTTTTAATAAAAAAGGTTTACCTTCTTCTCTTCTTCTTTTGTGACCAATAGGGTATTCGACCATAATTTCATCTAATAAAGTCCCATCATTCAAAGTTGCTACCAATGAATTAGCTATACTTCTTTTCAGAGGATCATAATAGTCTTTGGTAAATTGAACGTTTTCTTCACAACTGATTTTCGCTCTTAATTTGTCTATCCTCATATCACTTGCCGCTACATCGTGATAGCTGTCAGCCTCTAACCGTCCATATAAAAGTGTAAAAGCAACTATATACTGGATACAATGATCTCTATCAGCATAGTTATTTAGCGGTCCTTCTTTATCAATTATTTTAAGTGCAGGCTGCTGGGTGCGAATTTTGATTGAAGAAATATCTTCGACTGATCGGCCTGCATCTAGTAAATCTTCGCGAAGTTTTAAAGCTGCTTCAACAGCTGTCTGAGCATGAAACTCTGCAGGAAAAGAAATCTTGAACAATATATTTTCCATAACATATGAGCCATAGTCACGCTGGAATTTAAACAGCTTTCTATTAAACGAAGCATCATAAAACCCCCATGTCTTAGCCGTTAACACAGAAGGCATTCCTTTTTCACCATTTTTCACGTGGTAACATATATTCACTGCTCTGGAACAAGCATCACCAGCTGCCCAAGATTTACGACTTATTGTGTTGGGAGAATGACGGTATGTTCGCAAAGCGGCGCCATCTACAAATGCATGAGAAACAGCATCTATGGTTTGTTCTTCAGTTAAGCCTAATAACTTTGAACAAACAGCAGTGCTAGCTACCTTGACAAGCAAGACATGATCGAGACCAACTTTATTGAATGAATTTTCCAAAGCCAAACATCCCTGAATTTCATGAGCTTTAATCATCGCTTCAAGTACATCTTTAACCTTGAAAATTTTACCATATTCACCACCAGATTTTGCAACACGAGTTAAATGATCTACAATAGCTAAGATTGATCCTAGATTATCTGAAGGATGGCCCCATTCTGCAGCAAGCCAACAATCGTTGAAATCCAACCAACGGATAGTGGTTCCAATAGCCCAAGCAGCACGTATTGGATCTATTTGATAATTTGTTCCTATTATTTTAGAACCATTTGGGACAATTGTTCCAGGAACTGTCGGAGAAATTAGTTTAAGTACATTTGGGTATTTCAGAGCCGCCAATCCACAGCCCACTGTGTCAATAAAGCATAACTTGGCAGTTTCAAATGCTGATTGTGAATTGATCTTGTATGAATGAACGTACGAAGAAATATCAAGTATTACTTTATCCTGATCAGGTTGAGCATTGTTCTTGAGGATTGAAGAATATGCCATTGAGTATGGTATTCCATGCAATTTTTTATTTATGAAATTTAATCGTTTAATGGCTGCGAGCATTTTAGAAATCTATTTTCCAATTTAGTTATATTTGTATTTAAAATTTTTTCTAGACAGGTATTTCACTAGATTAAATAAAAGGGAGATGGGAAACTCTTCAGAAGAAGAAAGGCATGGGGCAAGCTAAGTTTGTGTGGCGTCGCAAAGAGATTCCTTACTGGAAATAGCAACAGAAGTGGTCCTTGGCGAGTGGAGATTCGCAGTGAAATATAAGAAGCTTGATTTACTTTTTAAATATGTATTTTTTTTAAATATTTGCGTTTTGTTAATTTCAAGCAGATATAAGAGACTACCACTATGAAAAACTTTCACAGGAACTATTCGACTTGTATCAAGCAGGCCCTTCAATCTGTGATTCCTGTACGTAAAGAAGCTTTTCTCACAGTGAAAAAAGATTATGGTACAAAATCACTCGGAGAAGTAACTGTATCACAGACACTTGGCGGCATGAGAGGCTCTCCCGTACTCTACTGGGAGTCATCAAAAGTCAATCCCAATAAAGGGGTCACATTCCACGGATTGACTATTGACGAATGCCAATCTGAACTTCCTCACGCTAAACTGAACGAAAAGGATCCGCTATCTGAGTTTATACCCGAATCTATGTTTTGGTTCCTATTGACAGGAAACACTCCAACCCAAAAAGAAATAGATAATTTTTCAAAAGATCTTGCCAATATGGGCGAATTGCCATTTTATTTAGCTAAGATTATTGACTGCTTACCCTCATCGATGCATCCAATGACCCAACTTGCGATTGGGATTTCTGCTCTTAATAATGAGTCTAAGTTTGCTAAGGCGTACGAAAAAGGAGTCCCAAAATGTGATTATTGGGAATATGTTTTCGATGATTCACTTTTTTTGTTAGCCAAATTGCCTGCATTGATAGGACGCATTTATCGCAACATTTATCTTTCAAATATTTCTAGTGGAGATGAGTTACTTGGTGAAATAGACTTAACTAAAGACTGGTCATATAATTTAGCAAAATCGATGGGATATACTTCTGATTCTAAAAACATTTATAATTTCGACACGCATAGGTCTGCAGATTTTGTGAATTTAGTAAGACTTTATTGTGCGTTACATTGTGATCATGAGGGTGGCAACGTTTCCTCCCATGCTACTCATTTGATAGGCTCTGCTCTTTGTGACCCTTTTTTATCTTACAGTTCAGGTGTACAGGGTTTGGCAGGTCCACTACATGGATTAGCAGCTCAAGAAGTTGTTCGTTTTGTATTGTCAATGATTGAGGAAATGGGATTTAAAGATGATGAAGATATTTCTCGAATCCTGTCAACTTCTATTTATGATTCCAAAATTATTGAATATTTATGGGCCATCCTTGATAGTGGCAGAATAATACCAGGATACGGACATGCAGTTTTGCGACGACCAGATCCACGCTTCGACGCAGTAGTGAAGTTTGGAATTAATCGCCCTTCATTAAGAAACGACTTATGTTTTGTCTTAGTTCAAAAGCTCAGTAGATTAGCGACAGTTGTTTTGAAGCAACAAGGTAAAACGAAAAACCCATACCCAAATGTTGATTTGGGAAGTGGCATCTTGTTCAGACATTATGGGCTACCAGAGAAATTTTTGACTGTTATTTTTGCTGGTAGTAGAGCTTGGGGACCGTTAAGCCAACTTATCTGGGATAGGGTTTTAGGTTTACCGATAGAGAGGCCAAGAAGCTTAGACCTAAAATCTATCATAGAGTCACTGAATTTGCATAATATCAATAAGTGAATAAGTAATTAAACATCGTTTGCAACTAACTGGCCTGTCATTTCTGTTTAATTTTTTCTTTTTTTTTTTTTTTTTTTTTTTTTTGATTTTTTTTTGATTTTATAAAAGTTCAATTATTTTGTAACAGAATTCTCCATTATTTCTAATTAGGTCGGAACTTACCACTACAGTAAAGATTTATCAAAAATAGGTGCAATAATTAAATATTATAAGATGCCTAAAAAAATGTTAAAATTCAGTTGGGACTTTCTTCATCATCCTCTTTGTGATGGCTAGTATTTTTGTTCAGTGTGTATTTCTCGCCAAAAACTGTGTTAGTTGTTGTATTGTTATTATTTGAAAAGTCATTCACGCTTGATTCATATCTTTTGTTTCGTAACTCAAAGCTTCCTAAATCTTCGTTGTCATCATCATCATCTACCTCTCGATCAATGTAGTCTCTAGTATATCTTTTAGCCAACTCTTTTGCTGGGGAATTACGCATTTGTTCTCTCAGTCTAGGCAAAGCAAACTTGATTGTAGTAGGTGGAGAATTTATAAGAATTTCGCTTGATGAATCAAAAAACAGCGCATTTTTTTTTTGTGATTGGTCTTTTGCAGAGTTGATGACTTGAAGGCCCGAAGTTTTTGACACTCTCATCAGGAGCTCTTTTTGTGCAGTGACATACGAGTCTGCAGTTGTACTACCAGATATAGAATCATCTAATCTTAAGGATGCTCTAAGTTGAGGGATTTCAGGATATGTTGAAGATATGGAGGTTAATGACATTTGATTTTTTCCATTATCCGTACTCGTATTGGTAGCAGTAAAATTATTCAAATTATGTGCTTGTGCATTTGTCGTTGAAGTGTTGTTATAGTTACTGTTATCAAAACTATAATGCTTTGCTAATGGAGGTGTAATGTGAGTTCTACTGAATTTTATTGGTGAGTATTTCAAGTAAGTGAACTCGGGTGTCTTTGGTATATCTTCTGGGGAATCTTCGATATCAAGCCTTTCCAAGATTGTTGAATCCTTTCTCTTAATTCTTTTTGGAGTGCTCGGGGTTTCATTCGCTTTTTGCCTCTTTTTGGGCGAAATATTGAGCTTAAGAGGCGAATTTTGTCCAATTGGTCTTTTCCTAGGCGGAGGGAGAGTTTTATTTTTATTGTTGTCGTCTGCTTCTAGCCGTTTACCCTTTTCTAAAGTAAATGTTGATGTATTCTGATCTATTATAGAATTATTATTCATAAATCCTTCCATTCCTGAGATTTCTGTAGTTTTAGTCCTATTTGCAAATAAATTATTTATTTCTCTTTTACCTGTAGGTGTGAGTTGCACATCATCTTGAGATTCATCAATAACATCTTGTTCCAATTTTTTTTTACTCTGTTGAGACTTTCGTCGACTACTCTTTTGTTCTTTTTGATACCTCTGGAAATTCTCAATATTTTTGCTAGTATTTGAGCTCAGATTGAGGTCACCTATATCATGGGATAAAATAGACTCAAGGAGTAAACTTTCAGAATTACCAATGTTCACTTTCTTGACCAACTCTTTCATGGCATTGATAGATGATTCACCCTGTTTTTCATTGATATTCACATCACTCTTTTTGCGATCAACAGAATTATTTTCTTCTTTATGAGTGCTTCTTTGTACTTGAATATTAACATTCAAACTATTTTCAAATAAATTTTTCAAAAACCGTGTGCTGTTGTTGATCTCTTTAGAGCTATCTCTATAGTTAAGCAATAGTGGAACAAACTTATTTGTTATGATATTATTACAGGAATCTATATTGTAATGTATTAAAGACAAAGTTTTTGATATCTCTTGATCTATTGACTCTAACTGGAGCATCTCGTCATTTAGTGAAGATGTTGATTCTTGATTTTCAGTTGCCAGTGGCACCGATGAGAATCTCTTGACATTTTCGAAAATGCTTTTTCTCTTATTATTAGACATTTTTTTTTCAGCTTTGGTAACAAAAGTTCCATTGCTTTTATAATATCTATCCTAATTTTCTCAACTCATCTCATCTTGTTTACTTCTTGTGGTCTCTTTGTTTTCGTTTGTTCGCTCTTTGGTTACCCTCCCAAAGAAATTGACACCGAATTTTTTTTTTCCTTTTTTTTTTCTTTTTTTTCTTTTGGTTTTCTATACTGAGAATCATATCGTTAAATAACAGCAGATAATCTAGATAGATTGATCTGTTTTACATTTACTTTTTTTTTTTTTTTTTTTTTTTTTTTTTCCGAAAAAGACCTGACAACCAAAAATGCTTCGTCTTGTAGCTAATAGAAGCACTCGCCCTTTGTTAATTGCAATTGGCTTGTTTGTATTCATCATTTTATTTTATTTGAGCTCTAACAGCTCACCTTCATGTACGTTTTTATTGATGTTGAATCAAGAAAATGTCAAGATCCTGCGGATACAATTACTATAAACTAAAGCAAAACTAATTTCACATTTCCACAAAATGTCTTAGTTACTAACAAATATTGTAGATCATGATCAGCTTTCCAATAGTGAATTTATCAAAAATGCAAAAGATAAAGCCACAAACTTGATGGGAGACGCGAACCCTCTGCATGGGTTATATGAAGATGCCGACGAGGTTGTTGCTGAATCTAGCAAAACTGATGAAAGTTGGACTTCAACAAAAACTTCAACTCCACAAAAACAATCGATTGATAAAGAAAAGGCCTATCAACCCCCACAACCTCTTTACCCTCAATCTGAGAATGCTGACAAAAAAGGTAGTGTCACCTCTCAAAAAGAAAAGGTTCAAGCCGACAAAGCTCTTGGCAGTAATGAACAACAAAAAGATGGTAAATCCAAGAGTTATGGAGATGATGGCAGTCGTGTTTCATACAATGATGATAAAGAATATGTTGACAGCGATATTGAAAATGACGTCCCATCTTCTGATTCTAAAAAAGCATCCTCAAAATCGTCTAACAAACTATCATCCTCAGCAGGTACCTGTACTGCCGACCACGAGTATGTTGTTATGGTAGATGCTGGATCTAGTGGATCTAGAGTTCACGTTTACGAGTTTGATGTTTGTTACAGTCCTCCTAAACTTTTGAAAGAAACTTTTGAAATGCTTAAACCTGGGCTTTCTTCATTTGATACTGATACCAATGGTGCAGCCAAATCTCTCGACCCATTATTGAAGATTGCAGAAGAAGCAGTCCCAAAGAAAAGTCAAAGCTGTACTCCAATTGCAGTGAAAGCTACTGCTGGTCTTAGATTATTGGGAACTGAAAAATCAGATGCCATTTTGAAAGAAGTTCGTAGATATTTGGAAGAAGAATGGCCATTTGCAGTTGTCGAAGGTGAAGGAATTAGTATTATGGGTGGCGCAGATGAAGGGGTTTATGCTTGGATCACTGCAAATTATTTGATGGGCAACATTGGATCTAATGAAAAGACACCAACTGCTGCTGTTTTTGATTTAGGTGGTGGATCTACTCAAATCGTATTTGAACCGGAATTTGCTTCTAGTGAAAAAATGATTGAAGGAGAACATAAATATGAAATCAATTTTGGTGATAGGGACTTTGAATTATACCAGTACTCCCACTTAGGTTATGGTTTAATGGAAGGTAGACAAAAGATTTACAAGTTGATCTTGGATTCGTATCTTAAATCAAACAAAAAGCCTACTGGATTGAAACCAATTTCTTCTAAAGCTGAAACTGAAGCAACTGTTGATCTTATCTCTCCATGTGTGGCCCCAGGTAATGTTGCTAAGAATGTCAAAGTTAAATACTCTGAAGATGAAACCTATTTAGTTAATTTTATTGGTCCAGACGAAGCTACTGGAGCTCAATGTCGTTTCCTTGCTGAAAAAGTTTTAAATAAAAATGAGGAATGTACCACTAGACCATGTTCTTTCAATGGCGTGCATCAACCATCTCTTTCAAAGAATTTCAAATTAACTTCAGACCTCTATATTTTCTCTTTCTTCTATGATAGAACTAACCCATTGGGTATGCCATCATCATTTACTTTGGAAGAAATGACCGATTTGGCCAAGATTGTTTGTAACGGGAATTCATTCTGGGAAACTATGTTGGGATCAGTCGAAGGTTCTTTAGAAGAATTGAACAATGAACCTAATTATTGTTTGGATTTGTCATTTATGGTTGCAATGCTTCACACTGGATATGAAATTCCATTGCACAGAGAATTGAAAACTGCCCAAAAAATTGCTGGTAATGAATTAGGTTGGTGCTTAGGTGCTTCTTTACCATTGTTGGATAAAAAAGATTGGAAATGTCGTGTTCAAAAAGAGATGTAAACTTCACATTGATTATACCACCTCTCAATGATACTAAATAAAATATTATCTTTCTCCTAGAACTTTTTTTTTTCTGTTTTTTTTTTTTTTTTTTTTTTTTGTTTTGCATATTATTTTAAAGCAATTCTTTATTATTCCACACATTCATGTTTCTAGATCATCTATATTAGGAAAAGGAAAAAAAAAAACAATAATAAAATAAAAACACATAGAGGGATAAATACAAGAAGTAAAAAAATTATCAAAATTTCTTTTTACTTTTGATCTGCCTTTCGATCTGTTTTGTGATACTTTATTTTTGCTACCACTTATTTTTTTTTTCTTTTGTTTCTACTAGTGATGAGGAATAAAAGCCCCAGATCACCGAGAATGATTCCCTTGCTTCATTTTCCACCTTAGTTTAGTTCCAACTTTTGTATTTATTAGTTTAAATTTCAATTCATCACAATTTTCTCTTTATTTTGTTTTTTCTTTTTTTATATTTGTTTTTTTTTATTTAATGTAATGCATATCAAGAAATCTCAGGACTTCTATTGAAAACGAGAAGAATTCTATCGCAAGTCTAGAAGTTGTTTAATCTTTTGAAATTAATTTATTACTTCATAGAAATAAATGGCTATAATACAAATAAATGATTTGTGGGTCGAATAAAGCAGGAAAAAAAAAACAAAAAAAACAAAAAAAACAAAAAAAAAAAATTCAATGAAAATCATAAAAAAATATTCCTATCTATATCAGAAGGAATATTAGTAACAATTATTAAATCAAGCCCCATTAAAAAAATAAAAAATGTCATGACGATCGTGTAAAGCTAAATAGATATGGTAATAGATATCTTGAATAATAATAAAATGAAATAAATAAAAGATTAAAATAAAGTAAGATAGCGATCTCCTTGTAACATAGTTCCAAAATCCAAGAAGCCAAATCATTAAAAAATGTAACATAACAAAAAAAACAACAAAAAACTAGGATGAACAAAAATAATAAAAAAAAAATAAAAGTAGAAAATCAAAAATCAAAATCATCAGTGTAGTCTGCAAACATATTTAAAATTGCTTCCATTTCTATAATAGAGTTTTGAAATTGCTTGTTTTGACTAAGTGTGCCTCCCAATTTTCCAGAATCATCTCTAACTTTTTGTGAAACTAATTCATAATCCCTATCTTCAAACACAAATGGATTGTTTGTGGTTAGGGTATTGTTTGTGAAATCAAATATACTTAGAATGGATGATTTCACAGGTGAAACAGATAAGGGGCTAGGAGAACCAGTTGAAGAAGAAGACATGGAAGAAAGCGAAAACATTGACGAGTGCCGTAATTGGGTGTTGCTTAAAGCATTATTAAATGACTTTGAAAAGCTGTTAATTGGTGAATAAGCACTTTCATCAGAACCCTCATTTATATTCTCTTGTAAAGGCGGTACAGGCGAATGGTTATTGATATTCACATTGTTATTTTCCTTTTTTTTTGTCTTCACATTAATTTCTGATTGTGGTATAGCTGACAATAAAGGGGTAACATCTTTAGTTTGCTTTTCGAATGGAATTTTCAACAAGACCTCATAATCATGAATTTCTCTTTTCATCAAATTCACAAAAATTGTCTTGGATATAGATTTTTTGTCTTTAGACTCATCCGCTTTACACGGTACGCGCCCATTATAACATTTGTCAATAAAATCATTATGAAACAAGTCTTGTCTCATTGCATCGATTAAACTGAAATGCAAATTTTCATTTTTTTTCACAGTCTGTACACTGAATTCAGGTATGAAATCTGATGTCATTCCAACCAATGGCGGCAAGAAAACTTGCGAGCTTGGAACAATAATTCTTCCAAACTTATCATGATTTTTCAAATATTTGTCAGATAATAATTGAAAATTTGAGCTTGCCTCATCCGGCAAATCAAAATCATCATCTGATTCTTCATAAAGATACTTTTGGTCATATTCTTTTGTATTAAATTTATAATCCAGGATAGGAATATTAACGATTCCTGTATCTTTATCGATTTCTGTTTTCAATGAATCTGTGTTAAAAACTTGACAAATGAAATTTTTCATAAAGTCTTCATTTTCGATGGCAATTATCCTATTAGAGCCAAAATTGACATTACTTGAAAACTCATTACCTGTAATATTATGAGGTATTGAAGATTCAATAGCTTTTTTTCGTAAGACACTGGAGGTGGAGTTTGGTAAGACACTGTATTTTTCAATGTCAATTTTTAGAATTGACGTTGAAGAGCGTTTAACAAAATCAATTCTTTTAGAAAATAATTTGCCTTTATTTAATGAAGCATTTCTTATACTTTTTTGTGTCAAATCTGAAACTGATAAAGTTTTGGCTAATCTTCTGCGTGGGTCAACACGAAAGCGAGTAGAATATTTAGTCGTTCCTTCTTCATCAGGCTGGACGAATGATGAGCTCCTTGAATTCAATCTGGAATTTGTAAGAAAATTATTCATCGAAGTGATAGAATTACTTCTATCATGATGAGGGTAGGAAAAATCATAATCAATAATACTGCTTCTATAGGAAGAGCTTTCTGAAGAGCAGACACTCATTGCATCATAATTGTTAATTGATGCTGAAATTGGAATCGCTTTTGGTGACGAAATACGTAGACCCTTTTTGACAGCAAAAACTGGTGCAGGTGAAACCGGACAATTAGAGCCATAAATCAGCGGAGTGGGTGGCCTAGAGCTGAGTTTTTCATGATGAGGTTGTTCAATCATGGATAAATCTATTGTGTGTGGAAACTTGTTTTTTCCTGAGGAACTAGATCTTAAATTGACATCAAGCGATTCAAAACTGGTGTCAAGTGCATCTTCTTCATTATCCTGGGGTATCCTTGACTTTAAATCGCTAGTGCTAGTGCATGTTGAATGACTTTTTTCTTTCGAGAGTTTCAAAGAGCTATCAAATGAGTTTTCAAAAGTATCGTGTTGTGATTGGCTAAAACTTTTTAGAATCTTTTCTTCACTATTGTTGAATTTCTTTTCTGAGATTGTTTCATATTTAAATATCACGTCAGGCAAAAAACAGCTGAGAATTGTCATCAAACTATTAACCACCACGTCACTTTGAGAATGTAGAACTAATCTCACAACCCTTTGTTTTTTATTTGAAGGCCTTGTCTTCACTAGTTCATTTTTAATTGGATATATTAGAGCTAATAAAGTAGAAAGAAATTTAAATTGATTATCTGTAGAGGAATCATGAATAGTCAACCAGTTTCTGATTTCTTTGCAGAAAATATAAAACAAAGATCTTTTTGGCCTTTTCATCAATAACCTTGGATTATTTGTCATTTGTGGTTGCGGTGTACCACTCAAATTAAAATTTATTTTCAAAAGTTTTTCCAATACTGTTAAACCAGTGAATATTCTTGGGGTGTTCAAAAAAATATTGATACGATGATAATAATTCAAATATGCATTTTCATTTTCAAAATCAGACTGTAAAAGATATCTTTCAAAGTGAATTTTATTTTTTTGAGCGTTGTCAACTCTAAAATATCCTTTCGATCTTGATTGATGCTTTGGCTTGAATTTTGTATCATTTCCCAGCTTTGAGGGTCTATTTGTCTCTTTAAAAAGATCTACGCTAACCTGTGAATGATAATATTGTTTCAAATATTTCAAAGCAAGGTCTTGAATTTCATACAACCACTTTTCAAACTCTTGATAATTTGCACCCACTGTCTGGTATAACTCATTTCTTGCAAAAGGGAGAATGATACATATACCAATCGGCGTATTATTCTTTGAGCTGAAGTCGTGTTCTATTTTAGTGGCTGGTTCAGCAATGAATGATTCGTCATCATTATTAGAAGAATTATCTAAAGAATTGAAACCTGATGTTGGCGGCGAGTTAGAATTTTTCGATTTTTTTGATGAGTCTTTAAACATATTTGCTCTGAAATTCGGCTTACCATTTCGTAAACCATTTTTAGTTTCATTGGAAATTATCGACTGGTCATTATCCGACAGCGAAGGCTGTTTTTGATTTTGTTTTTGTAACAGCTTCTGTAATTTTTTTCTTTCCAGAATTGTATCTTCGAATTTTGCATCAAAATTGAATGTTCGTACCGCGAAAGTTTTATCTCTTAGACCAGGGTTTTGTTTCAAGTTTTTAGGCTCACAATGAATTTTAGAAGATTGCTTCAATTCTGCTTGAAAACTTGACCCAAATATGTATTGGGCCAACTCTTTTATCTTGGCTGGTTCTTGTTTTGTGTGCTTCTTGCTGTCAGTTTCTTTTAATTTGGATGACCTTTTTTCTTCATGATTGAATGCATTGTTAGAGTTATTATGATCATCCAATTTTATTCTTTCAATATCAGAATCGTAAAGAATATAGTATCGGTCATTAGAAAGTAAATCCCCTGTATCTTCTAACACTATAATTCTAAAATCTTTTTTGTCTAGTAGGAATGGTTGTGGGTCGAATGACCCGTATAAAGGAAAGTTGTTGACCTTTTGGTTCACCAAATATTCAGATTCTGCATTAATTAATGATAAAGGTGAAGACGTGTATAACGATAGCAGTTCAGCTGGAGATGAGGATCCTTTGTTGAATAAGTTAGCCAACATTGGCTTTGATATCAAATACTATATGATAATAGATGTATTTTCGTGGGTGATGGCGGCGGTAATATCTTTTTAGTCTCGAGGTAAGAGGGGGGAAAAAGGACGGGGGAAAAAAATATGGACAAACAACAAAAGACTTAGACAAGTGATTTCGTTCAGGTCTTTATAGGTTGTTTTTTGTTAGATTAACTTGTTGTTTTTTTTTTTTTTTTTATTTTTTTTTTTTTATTTTTTTTTTTGTGTTCTAAATATATGATTAAAATTATTTAATAGCCTGCCTCTCTTTGCTCACTAACCCAATTTCCCTGCGCTTCTTTTTTGTGTTTTTTTTTTTTCTTTTTTTTTTTTTCTCTTTTTTTTTTTTTTTTTCTTTTTTTTTTCTTTTTTTTTTAAAAAAAAAAAGATCTATTTTTTTCGATAATCAATCACGATAGCCAACGGTCTTTTGCAGACAAGAAAGATCCAGACTTGCAATTAACAGGTAAAGAGAGCGAAGTAATTCCTTTTTCAGATTACCTTATTTCAGCTCATTCGGCTTTGTATGTAGTTTAAAGAAAAATTTAGATAAAAAAAATTGAAACTCACTGATACTACTACTAATTGGATGATTGCATTTAATTAAAACTAATTAACTATAAAACTCAACTTAATTACTTATTCATTTATATCAATATATACACATACTAATGATAAGTATGGGGATCAATTGAAAATAGAGAGAATAAGCGAGAATGGTCGCTAAGTGTTTTCAACCAATCATAACTTGCAGATCGATAAACAAACAAGACAAACAAAAAAATACCCGCTATCACTACCCCTTGTATGAATCATGCACAAGCTTGCTGCTTAAGGTCACACATTCTAAATTTCAATTGAAAAAAAAATAAAAAAAAAAAAAAAAATAATGTTTTCCGCTGATGACTAATGGTTGACAAATACATATTATTATCTATCTCCTTCGGTCAAAGGTGAAAGGTTTGATAAAATGCTAGAAAGACGGATTCTGTCAATTTTTTTATGAATGCTTGAAAGCTCAAAGATTTCCATCTCCACTTTCTTTTTATTACTATCTTCTTCTTCTTCTTCTTTACTTTCTGACCCACTATCACCAAATATCATATTTTTTTCTTCATCATACTCAAATAGATTAGAATTAGTGTAGATAAGGTCTTGGTTATTTTCAAAATCATCAATAGATCCTGTCAAGTCTCTTTCATTTCTTTGGGCCAATTCTAATTCTTTTTTGATTTTGTATCTTTCATAAATATCAAACAATGGCTGGAATCCAATTTTTTTTAAAATTGCAATATATATTTTTTCAATTTCCGATCCAATCCCTAATAAGATACTTGCCAATATGCTTATGACAATAAATAACCAAGTTGCATAAAATGGCTTTTCTTGATTGAAAAAAAAAACTACACCCCACCACATGTGAGAGTGAATTCGGTTGAAATTATAAGAATAATTTTCAGATCTAGTGTTATTATAAACGTAAGCAACCGCCACTGGAACCTCAACAAGAACACATATTAAACAAAGAAATAACGTTCTCCAAATTCGTGCCAATGAAAGACCGGAATTGGAACAGCGAACAAGATCTTCAGCATCAAATCTTCTTTTAAAATATTGATACAAGGTCATGATTGAAAGTACAAGTGTTGCAGCCGATCCTCCCAATGGGAAAAATTCCATCAAAACATACGAAAACCAATCAGCATCATGAACCGAGGTGCAACCATCGAATCTGGCAATAGCAAAACGGTTCACATATGTAAGATAAACCAATCCAATGACGATTATTGGTGGCGCCCAACAAAGTATAATATACAATGTCTGTTGTTTCCTTTTACTACGATGTATCCATGGGTGCATCGAGAGTACAAAATAAACTCTCAAGGACAAAGTAAATACTGCACTAACAATCCCCGTCATAGTCCCATCATTCAAATAAACCATCATATCACAATAACCCTTGCCTTTCCATTGTTCTTCAAAGTTTTCTCCTCCCCATATTGCACCATTAATTATATTTTCAGTCAATCTAATAGTTAACCATAAAAATAGAGAAAAGGATGGGCAATCAAATTCAATGAATGAGAAATACACTAAAGGAACAAAATGGAAAATTAACGCAAATGCGGAAAGACCAATTTGTAGAGCTTGATAATTTGTCATTTGAGGAACAAAAATTAAATAAAAAAATAAGTGGAATAATTTGGATTGTTTATGTTTTGTTTTTTTGAATTGGCTATATCAGCACTAGGCGAGTTTTAGAACAAGGCAAATTAGATTAACAACAATAAAAAAGGATTAAAAAAAAAAAAAAATTGTTCAAAAATTTTTAAGAAAAAATCTACAAAATTAGGAAATATTATGAATCAAATAGTTAGAAAAACTCATACTTACATTGAGGAGCCCCATACTCAAAGGTTTTGAAATCATGTACTACGTTCTTTCCTTTGAGATCCCAATGAGGAAATCCATGTTGATCTCGCAAGCATAAATTCAGTAGACAGGCGTACTGTTAGTCAGTAGACAGGCATACTGTTAGAAAAAAAAATGTAAGTTTCAACTGAGAAACAGTAGAAAGACGAAAAACAAAACAATGTTAAAACAAATCAATAAAAACAAAAATAAAATAAAATGCCCAATTGTTTATTGAAGGTTATTTGATTTTCTGATTGAAAACTAAAAAAAATGTGATAGTGGTAAAGTTCACCTCCGCTTGCCTTGAAGCGCTCAAAAAAAAAAGAAAATACTTGAGCCCAACTTTTTTCTTCTTCTTCTACATGATGGTTTCTTCAAAGTAATATATATAAGCAGATAAGTACTTTAGGAATTTCGAAAATTTTGCTGAAGTATTGTAGAATTCTCAGATTTTTTTCTAATAATACTACCAAAATACAGAAGTACGCTATTTGAAATCTTGCCTCGATTTAATAAATAGCACTAGCCTTGCTGCAGCTTTTTTTTTTTTTTTTTTTTTTTTTTTTTTTTTTTCTGTCTTCTGCCTGTTAAATTTCAAAAAAAGATTATTTTCAAGTTACTAACTAAATAATATTAACTATGGCTCAACTTCAAGTAATAACTTTTCTTAAAATCTCGAGAATTTTGATTTATCAGTATTATTTATTTTTACGATAGAGCAATGACAGCATATATCCAAGCCAAATGAGCTAACAAAATACTAAACGCACAATAGATTTTTGCAATTTTTTTTTTTTTTTTTTTTTTTCAAGTCAAATCTGAGGCTATATAAATCTATGCTGAAATACACATATAAAAGAAGTACTGCCCGGCACTACCAATCGCTCATTTATATAAAAGGATTGAAACATGTACAAACAACTACTAGGAATAGGATTAAGAACAAGAATAGTTCCTATTAATCAAACACTATTGCAAAAAAACAGAAGCTTCGGCTCTCTATGTCACAAACATCTTAAACAAGAACTTAAATCAAACAAGACTTCAGTTAATGTCAGTGGTAAACCAACTCCAAAAGTGACGAAAGAAGAGCTTTTAGAATATATGCAACATCAGAGACATAAGCGCTCATCACATAACACCAGAACAACCATTAATTATGCTTTTAGTGTTGGCATAGCTTTTATTACCTTGGCGTATGCCTCTGTTCCTCTTTATAGAGCACTATGTTCAAGAACTGGATTTGGGGGTACTCCTATAACCGATCAAAGAAAATTTACTAGTGATAAATTGATACCAGTTGATACTGATAAAAAAATACGTATTGCGTTTACTGCAGAGACTTCTTCAATTTTACCATGGAAATTCACCCCTCAACAACGAGAAGTTTATTTGGTCCCTGGCGAAACTGCCTTAGCTTTCTATAAAGCCCGCAATAATTCAGACCAAGACATTGTTGGAATGGCAACTTATTCGGTGACTCCAGGTGAAGCTGCCCAATATTTCAATAAAATTCAATGCTTTTGTTTTGAAGAGCAAAAATTATTAGCTGGAGAAGAAGTCGATATGCCTGTGTTTTTCTTTATTGATCCAGATTTTGCAAAAGATCCTTCAATGAGATATATTGATGATATTGTGTTACATTACACATTTTTTAAAGCACATTACGATAAAAACTCTGATTCTTTAGCTGTTGATAATGTGAAAAAGGATAATAATTGATTCCTTTCAACGAGATGAATAAATAGAGATGTACTTATAGATACTATTTTGTTTTTTTTGTACTGTAAATATACGAAGGAAAGTATGACGGAAAAAAAAAAATAAGCGGACACCTCCTTTTTGTAATTCTTCCGCACAATATCATATGTATACATATGACAAATTGAGGAATGTTTTGAAAGCGCGTAGATTTTTGATTTATTCTTTCAGAAAAAATAAAAGACGCGCAAAGAGGCCAGCTGGCCAAAACTGCGGAAAAACCAAGGCAGCTTTTTATAATAAAGAAACAGTTTAGTTAACTAGAGACTATATATTTGTTTTTTAATGTGTATCTAGTTTTTTTTTTTTCAATTCTATTGAACAAATTGATATTAAAATACATAATTTAGCTTATAACGGGAATAGTGCGCAATTATTTACGGGTGTATTAAAGCTTTTGAATTAGCTGTCAACACTGGCGTTTCGATACAAAATAGCTTTGTCTTTGGCGTGTAATGTATTTGACAATATCATTTTACTATTTAAAACTTTTTTTTTTTTTTTTTTATTTTCCTTCCTATTTTTATCACTTTAGATCTTTGTTTTTTACTATTTATTATTCAAGAATATTCATTTTAATTCTTTGATTCACCACATTCCATAACGATCTAATATTGTGTCCTTTTTTTTTTTATTTTTATTTTTATTTTTATTTTCCCTCTCCTACAATCAATAATCTAGCCGCAGTGTAGGTTTCAAAAAACAAACAAAAAAAAAACAAAAATATAAAAATAGTGCGCGCATCAACCAATTTTTTGCGCTCAAAAAAGTTTTTTTTTTTTTTTTCTATGGTTTTTTTTTTTTTTTTTTTTTCTCTTTTCTCCTTTCCCTCTCTCGCTGTTGAATTTAACCTAAACCTATCATTATCAAAGACAATTTCCTAAATATAAAAGAAGCACAAGTTATATTATAATCATTTGTATAAAACCTGTTTGCTAATTAACTGCTTTTTTTTTTTTTTTTTTTTTTTGTTTTTTTTTAGCAGAAGAAAACAGCACAAAACCAAAAAGACAGTCATCAAGTTTTAGGTATTTATTTTTTTCAAATGTCTGTTTCAGCAAGATCTGATTTATTCAATCCAGATGCTTTCTCTAATCCAAGAAGAGCTCCACAACCACCGCAAAAAAATGGTCCTCCTCAGTCCAGCAAAAATTCAGCACCATTTCCTCATAAACCTTCGATATCCCTCTCAAGTGGTGGTAGTGGAAGCGCAAACAGCAGTAGTAATGTGTCAGCAAAATTCCCTTTATCACCAGCATCAAACACTTTTAAAATCCAACCCTTAAAGTCTCATATCGTTAAACAAGGATTCGTATTCATCAAAGAGGATGGTATGATCTTCAGTAAATGGTCAAAGAAGTTTTTAATATTGACACCAAAAGAATTGATTTTTTATAAAGCAATAAAAGGTACTGCAAGTGAGAATTCGAACCTGTCCTCAATCGTCATCAAAAACTTGTCAAACCCTCAACTCAATTCATTTAATGACGGAAAAGCTGAAGGAGTTGATTATTTCAATACAGACTCCCTTATCTTTCAAAAGTTGGCATTGAGCCAAGTGAGCAATATTATCAAAGTCCAGTTGAATAAACCATTTTGCTTTCAAGTCATTTATTCAAAAGAAAATAACACCATCAATGTCAATGTTAAGAACGACGTAGAATTGAAATCTTGGATGGGGGAAATATGGGCCAATTGTCCTGCAAATACATTAGGTTTGAAGTCATCAAGTTTTTCCTCACCTAAACTGTCTTTGAGTTTTTCTACTAGTGTCGATCAAAATGCTGTATCTGGACCTTCAAACTTCACTCATAAAGTCCATGTTGGATTCGACCCAAATAGCGGAGGTTTGGTAGGCTTACCTGATACATGGAAGGCATTGTTGAATAATTCCAAAATTACTGATGAAGATTTTTCTAAAGATCCAAAGGCAGTTATTGAGGCTTTGGAATTCTACTCTGCTGTAAACGGCGGTGGTAATGGTGAATCCACAAAAATTCCTGAAGAATTTTTAACAGGCGAAAGCAACCCATATTCTCATTCTGGTAAAAATAATAAAGGTGTCGAAAATGATTCTAAAAATGATTCAGCACTTCAAAATAGTAGTAGTAATAATTCGCTTTCTAGCAATAATAACTTGGATCCTAATAGCGGATTGAAACAATTTAACTTGAAGAAAGCTACTAGCAGTAACAATCTAAATGATAATCCTGAAGATATGATCAAACCATTGAATTTGAGGGGTAATAATAATGCCGGTACTGCAAACAACAAATCTGCACAAAGTTTTACTCCTTCACGTAAAGCTCCACCAGCTCCAGGGAAACAAGGTGCTCAACAAATATCACAAAAATCTACTGCTAATGATTTAGTGCCAATGAGAAAACCACCAGCGCCTCCAAAACCAAGTAAAATTCCCCAACTTGGACCACAAGCTCGTCAAAAACCACAACCTAGCATTCCTGTTAATAACTCTCAAGCTCTGCCTAATCATGTCAATTCTCCTAGCGATCAGACCAGAATGATGGAAAAACAAAGGCAATTACAACAACAAAAACAAACTCAACAGCAACAGTCAAAATTACAGAATCCTCAGCAAGGAAAACCTTCTGCTGCTGCTATTGCCGCTGCTAAGAGTGCTAATGCAATTAACAATAAACCAGAACCAATGAGTAAAGAAGAATATTTACAAAACCAAAGAGCTCAGCAGAAACAACAACAACAACAACAACAACAACAACAACAACAACAACAACAACAACAACAACAAACATCACAACAGAAACAAGCTAAAACAGAAACTCAAGAAAAGAGAATATCTACAATGACAGAAAGTCAAATAATGGCTAAATTGAGATCAGTTGTTATTAATATTGATCCAAAACCATATTTCCAAATGATTGAACGAGTCGGACAAGGTGCATCCGGGTCGGTGTACTTAGCAAAATCTCTCAAAAGAAATGGTATCAAAGTTGCAATTAAACAAATGGATTTGAACGCACAATCAAGAAAAGAATTGATCGTAAATGAAATTTTGGTTATGAAGGATTCTCAACATAAAAATATTGTTAATTTCTTGGAGGCATATTTAAGAGGATCAAATGAATTATGGGTTATTATGGAATATATGGAAGGCGGTTCTTTAACTGATGTTATCGATAATAACTCTGGGAAGATCAATGAAACCCAAATTTCTTGTATCTGTTTACAGACAGTCATGGGTTTACAAAATCTTCATCGTAAACATATCATTCATCGTGATATTAAATCCGATAATGTCTTATTGGACTCTAATGGTAATGTCAAGATCACTGATTTCGGATTTTGTGCTAAACTTACTGATCAAAGATCAAAAAGAGCCACAATGGTTGGAACTCCATATTGGATGGCTCCAGAAGTGGTTAAACAAAAAGAATATGATGAAAAAGTTGATATCTGGTCTTTGGGTATCATGGCAATTGAAATGATAGAAGGCCAGCCTCCATATTTGGATGAAGAACCATTAAAAGCTTTATACTTCATTGCAACCCAAGGAACTCCAAAATTGAAGAACCCTGGTGCTTTAAGTGATGATATCAAAAAATTCTTGAGTATTTGTTTATGTGTTGACGTTCGTTTTAGAGCAAATACCGATGAATTGCTCGAACACGATTTTATGAAGCTGGCATGCACTGTTAGTCAATTAAGTCCTTTATTGGAATGGAAAAGAAAAAGAGGAGAATATCACTAATAATTATCAGGGAATGGCCTAATAAAATAACTCTATGCAGTTATTGTATGTTATGATGTTTTCTATTGTTTTCTATTGTTTTTTATTTTTTTGTTCTTTTACTTTTTTTTTTTTTTTTTTTTTGTTATTTCTTAATTTAATGTTCCCGCTGCTTTGTCTCCTAATTTTTTTTTTATGAATCTTTTAAACCTTATTATGCTTTTTGCATTTAATTTTCATTCACTTGTTTCACCATTTTTGTTTCTTTTTATTTAACTAAACGTGTATGTGTTTATTTTGTTGCTTTGTGCTCTCAAATATCTTTTAATCTTTTCGACTTTCTTGATTTTAGAATAGAGAGGTTAATTCACTTTTCATTTATTTTTTTGCTGATTTCTTTTTTTTGTGTTTTTTCCTTATATTATTCGAATAATAAATGCCTAATTATGATCTAGAACAAATGCTTTTTTTTTGTTTATAGAAAGGTAGGAATGTGTTCGATTAAATTAAAATGGTTAAAAGCAAAATAGAAAAAAAAAGAAAACAAAAAAAATTAAAACTAAAATCTAAGACGATATTATGATGAAGTGTAATGTTCAGACTATACTATATATATAAAGAAATAATTAGCAAAAAAATCAAGCAGAAAAGAAAATAACATATAAAAATTTATTTTGTAATTTTCTAATTTCTTCTAAAAGTAAAAACAACAAGAATTGAAACTGCTAAAGTGAAGATTGCACCAGGTAAGAGCAATTGATTTGGTAAGCCAGGGATTAAATCTTCTTCTTGGATTTGGCGAGGAACTCCAAAATGTTGGTGATGTTCGCTGTTGTTGTTGATATTTCTAGCAGTTGGGTCATTTCCACGCGCATTTTGCTTATATGAATGAGAGTTATTTTGTTTTGAAGAGTTATTACCCAAGATTGTTTCAATTGGATCACTTGGATTATGTATATATATATCTGCTTTTGTTAATTGAAGTTTTCTACTAATCATAACACAATCTGTCAAATCATGATCGGTAGTTATGGCAACCAAATCACCTTCGTCATCACGATAAGAGATGGCAAAATTGGAATTAATTTTTCCATGGTCACTTCCAATACCAACTTCACTACCATCTTCACTTTCGAAATAATGATCTGAATCATCAATTAGAAGTTGACTAGCAGTACTACCCAATAATTTCAATTCTGGAGGTTGTAATTTCTCAACAATCATGGATCTTAACTTTTCTATACCTTCTCTCGGTTTAAGTGTGATTCTATGAACTCTTCCCAAAGGCGATTTGAATTTGAAGCCAAAAGACAACCCATTTGAATGTATTTCAGATACGCTATTTCGATCATAATAGTCAATCATTGATCCATGCTCATCATAATCACGATTTTCATTGACGCAAGATATGGAATCACTTGGTCTTATGTCTACTGCCCGTATAAGCTCGTTATTATTCATAATAGAAGTAGAAGAGGAATATTGAGCAGGATTCAATGAGCTTCCAGGATGTGAGTAGGAATCTGAATGTACAGATTCAGAATCTTCCAAGGTTGTCCAAAATCTATTCCAAACAGGATTTTCATCAGCATCATTTGATTTTACTGCTTTAAGTTGCTTCAAAGTAGCGTGGGTTAATTTTAAAACTTCAACAATACCAATGATCTCGTTATCTTCAATGACAGGTAAATTTAAGTAGTGACCATTGAACATTTTGCGTAAAGCTTCATGGATAGTCAAATCTTTTGGAGCACAATCCGGCTGTGGGGTCATTACTCTAACAACACTACAGGTCTTTGGATCTAATCCAGCAGCAATAACTCTCAAAACAACATCTTTTGAAGTAAAAATACCGCTTACTTCTTCATTATTTGAGTCTTTGATCAAAATTGCAGTAGTTTTATTTTCTTTCATCATCACTGCTGCTTCCAAGACAGAGGATTTGACATTGCTATAAACCGGTAAAGTTGTTTCATCCATGACGCTTTCTAAAATAGGACCACCCATCAATTCTTTCAAATTCTCGAAGTACTTGACTACTTGAGAAGGTTGTTGAGCAATACCGATCTCTTGATTAACGTTATCAAGAGCGTCGTATAATTTTTTTGAAGATTCGTACATTCTTTCCAATTTTTCCATTGCTTCTTGATAACATTTTGTTATATCTAAGACACCAATGATTGCGCCTTCGGAGTCTAAGATTGGTAAATGTCTGAATCCTTTTTGTACCATCAAAGTTAATGTTTCAGAAGCAGGTGTGTCATCGGTCACACATAATGGATTTTTTGTCATAATTTGGTCGACAGTAACAAAGGCAGCAACCTTGCCAGATGCAACTACTCTAAAGGCCAAATCTTTCGCGGTAAAAATCCCAACCAAAGTATTTCTATCATCAACAACCAATATACAATTTTCTCTTTTAGCGCCCATTAATCTGGAGGCTTCTAACGCGGTTGTAGTAGTTTTACATAATATTGGTTCACTTGGATTCAAAGAAGATGCTGTACCTGGAGAACCTTTGTTTCTACTGCTTTTTTTCTGATGCCTAGACGACATTTTTTCTCTTTTTTTAGACAAGTCATTTTCTATTTTTCTTCTTATTGCCTATTAATGATAATGTTAGTTATATTTATGATCGTTGATAAACACCAGGAAGTGAAGAAATGGCAAAAGCAAAAAAAAATGAATAAAAATATTTCAGCCAAAGACCAATCTCTGCTCTTTTTTTTTTTTTTTTTTTTTTTTTTTTTATATATTTATAACATAAATACCTACTTCATCTCTTTTTGATTGTCTTTTTCTTGAATCATTTATCTCAGTCATCAGTGGTTTGTGGACTAAAGAAAGGCCATTAGAAGGAACGCTCCCCACAGAAGTTTTTGAAGGTGTTCTGAATGACATTTTATGTTATTTTAGCTCTGTTCGAGATATAAATTGAATCAATCCTCTACTTATATTCTAATGCCAGTCCTCTATTCGATACACTTTAACTAGTATTAACAATTGTTACCAGATCAATTAAATGTGAATGAAGAAGATGTGGCGGGAAAAAAAATCGTACCAAAAAAAAAAAAAAGGAAAAAAAAAAAAAAGTTTTA
Source organism: Saccharomycopsis vini (assembly GCA_031124825.1). Classification (NCBI taxonomy): domain Eukaryota; kingdom Fungi; phylum Ascomycota; class Saccharomycetes; order Ascoideales; family Saccharomycopsidaceae; genus Saccharomycopsis; species Saccharomycopsis vini. The sequence goes on from JASTUB010000021.1 coordinate 59,571, forward strand.
AAAAAATAAACAAAACAAAAACAGAAAAATAGGGCGCGAAACCTGATGATACAGACTGTAATATGGATCATATTTTAATTTATTAAATCACAAATCAATTGTTTCATTATTTTTTATAGATTAATAGTTATTGAGTATCAATTAAGTATCAAAAATGCTAAACAAAAAGGAATTTATTGACAAAATACAGGATTGTTTTTTATCTATCAATAGTACCTCAAAGTTGAGGTTGTACACATGACGTTTGAACAATAATAAGATTCATGTAAATAACTGTTTATTATATATAGCTTGAGCAGGAATATCTTTTTATACTTTGCGTTACTTTGTATATAATTTTTATATTAGTATATATAAATTCATTTTTCATTCTGTTTGTACCTTTGATTTACTACAATTACCTCTCTGTTGGTATCAGTTTAGTTAAATTTTTGCGAAAAATCAAGAAAAAAAAAAAAAGAAAAAAAAAAAAAGCCAAAGATGAACACCAAATCAAATAGTATAAGGCTCTTATGCAAGACAAAATTGAAACAAAAACAATAAACAAAAAAAAAAAAGCGGGGATTAGAATAATAAAATAGTAGCAAGATAATCAAAGCTTCTACTCAAAGTTCTCATAATTTTATTCTCTTTTATTTTTCATGAAAGATACGTCATCTTGGGTACCCAAATCAAATGGTAGCCCATCAAGGTTCAAATCATTACTAAATTCAAAATATAAATTGAAGCGAATATTCACAGCAAAAGTAAAGTTATTTAGAGGAGCTCATATTCCAATATGGCTAATTATTTTTTCTATTTCCATCTTTTTTTTCCACTCCAATTCTTCTCCCCATAATCCTTCTTTTTTCAACCTGTCAGCCCCAATCAGTACTAAAGGATTACTTAATTATTCAACCAAAAAATTCAAAGATAAATTCGACTTAAAATATAAATCAGTAGATGATAGTGAAGTTAGTAGTAGGTGGATTGGTTCTCTGGTGGACGAGCCATTTCAAATTGGTTGTACAGAACCAGATGTCCATAGTTTAAAAAAGGCAAATGCTTCTCTTGTGGTGCTTGCAAGAAATAAAGAATTGAAAGATGTTGTTAAATCAATGTCGACTTTGGAAAGACATTTTAATCAATGGTTTAATTATCCATGGGTTTTTTTGAATGATGAAGAATTCACCGATAAATTCAAGACTACTGTTCAAAAATATACAAACTCAAAAGTGGAATTTGGATTAATCAGTAATGATACTTGGAATTTCCCATTAAACGGTGATCATAATATTGATGATGAAACAATTACGAATAAAAATAATGAAAAAACTGAATTCAATCAAAAATTGTTCAATTATTTTGAATTTTATGAATATATAGAGAGACAAGGTGATCGAGGAATCATGTATGGCAGTATGGACTCTTATCATAAAATGTGTAGGTTCTACTCAGGAGGGTTCTATAAACATCCATTAGTGAGACAGTATAAGTGGTATTGGAGAGTTGAGCCTGATGTGGAATTCTATTGTGATTTGACTTATGACCCATTTTTAGAAATGGAGTCAAAGGGGAAGAAATATGGATTCACTATTATTATCAAAGAACTTCCAGAGACAATACCGAATTTATTCAGGTATACAAAAGCTTTTATTGAAGAAAGTGGTATTAAGGTTAAAAACGCTTGGAATTTGTTCGTTCAGCCTATTAATACGTTTGATTTTTCAAAGATTACTGATGACCCTGATCTTGAAAGAGAAACTAAATATATAACCAACCTAGATGAATTGATTAACCACATTGATGATAAAGTTCAACTTGAATATGCTATGAATCCAGAAAACAAGGCCGAAAATGACAGTCCTGAAAAAATAAAACAACTTTTAGAAAAAGCTTATAGATCAAAACTTCCTCGTCCAATTGCAGACTCATTTGACGGTGAACAGTATAATTATTGTCATTTTTGGAGTAATTTTGAAATTGCTAGAGTAGATATATGGGATAATCCTGAGTATAATGCTTACTTTGAATATTTAGAAATGTCTGGTGGCTTTTTCAAAGAACGTTGGGGTGATGCTCCTGTGCACTCTTTAGGTGCAGCAATGTTTTTAAATATTGAAGAAATCCATTATTTCCGAGACATTGGTTATAAACATACAACAATTGCTCATTGTCCAAGTAATTCTTTTGATAGTCAATTGGGTTACTCTCCATCTGAAAACTATTATAAATTTGGAAATACAAAAAGAATTCAAAAAGAAGATTATAAATGGTTAGACATAGATACACCTCAAAAAAATGGAGTTGGCTGTCGTTGTAAATGTCCTAAAAAGAAATTTGAAATCGAAAATAGAGGAGGTTCATGTATTCAAGACTGGATTTTAGCTACAAAAATGGCAGAAAATAAAAAATTCGATAATTCTCAAAGAAAATATCTTAAAACTTTAGACGTTGGAAAGTTGAAAGATTTGATTACAAAAGATTACAAATATTTTTTGATCCTAAATAAAGATGAAAATAACAAAAAATATGAAAGTAGCGCATTGAAAGCATTCAAAAATATTAGAAAACAGGAAGAAGATAAATCGATCAAATTTCCACAAGATGAATTTGATGAAAAATTAATGAAATTGACTGCAGAATATGTCCAAAAGAACAAACTTCAAATTCAAGAAAACAAAATGATGAAAGATATTCTGAACTGATGATATTTTTTTTTCCTTTTTTTTTTTAATTTTTTTTATCAACATCGATATTATTAACGTTGTTGATATTATTGTTATTATTAATATCATTATTTATCACTTTACTTCATGTTATAGATAACTTGATACTTGTTCTTTTTATCTAATTCCTCTAGTGTTATTATACCTTCTTTATTTAATTCTTCTATTCTTATTATTACAAACGAGGGTTGATTTCTTTTCAATTGTCTTACCTTCATGATAAACAAAACAAACTGGAACAGTGAAATTACAAAAAAAAAACATCAAAATGTTAATAATTTTTTTTATTGTAATAATAGTTGATATTACTAAGATTACATAGATGACGAAATCCAAGTAATATCAGTGCACAAATGCTTTTGATGATTCTCCTTCTATATTTTCATGTGTAGTCATGAAGATAACATCAAAGCACTACCGACCAACTTATAAATACATGCCTGCTTATACCTATTTTATGTAGGTTGCTTACAATTATTCCTCTTTAAATAGGTTAATTTTATTTTTTGGAACTGACATTGAAAAAAACTGAAAACTATTGCACAAAAAAGCTCATCAAATTTTGAAATATAAAAAAATATAATCATTAGAAAATAAAAGGAGTAAACCAAATTCTTTCATTTTTTCTTTTAAATTTCACTCATTCAAGATATTCGAAAACATTGAACAAATCGCTTAAGCTTCAGCAAGTTCTCTGAGACGTCTGATGGTAGATCTAACAGTGAAAGCAGCGGCAGTAGAGACGGTATAAGCACCACCAGCAGTGGTTTTTCTGCATGATTTACAGTTCCAGATACCAGCAGCACCTCTGGTAACAGTTCTTTTACCACAGAAAGTACAGTCGTATTTAGCATGTTGTTGAACTTCCAATTTTTTGGCAACTCTTCTCAAGGAAGAACCATATCTGACACCATATTTACCGGTGATACCAACCTTCTTAGTTCTTTTAGACCTATAATATTAACAGTTAGTACAATTGAGATCTTAAATTCATATTCTAATTCAAAAACCAAAACAAAACTAATCTAATATAATCTTTTACTGAATCAAGATTTTGTAATTTTAATTTTAGAACTGTTCCTTGTTTCCATCAAGGTTTCACTTCAGGTATTAGTCTTCTAAAGTTTAGAAAGTTTGATTGATTCAAATGACAAGCCTGAATGCGAAAAAAATAGATAATTTCGATTGGGTGATAAAAGTTATAAAAAAAAAAAAATTCAAATGTTTCTGATGACGATTTCAAATATGCCTGGCTTCGTTCCTTGAATATCATAAATTTTTATTATTTGACTATATTACTTTACTGATTTGATGACTGGTAGGCGTTTGTTGATTCAAATATTGTATTTTCGTTCACATCAATGCTGGTTACTTTTGGATTTTCTGTGTTTGCTAATGTTGGTCTTTGCTTTTTATATTGGTTTAATTCTAATTTTGTTCATTTTGATAGTGCTATTCCCTATTACATACATCTTTAACTATAATATTCTTTACTATGGATAGAAAATATCAAAAGATCAAAGTTATGACGAAGAAGAATTTTCTTTCAAAATATTGGAAGTGAAAAAAAAAAAAAAAAAAAAAATTCGATAGTACAAAGAAACCCTAGCAGCAGAGAGAGGGGAGGGGGAAAGGGCACACATACTCTCTCGCAGACACTCACACACCAACCACACAATAACTGACCAACCAACCACTGGTAATCCATCGGTGGCTCGCAACCTATGTGAAGGGCATACTAACCATAACACTTATCACTTTGTTGAGGTCCTGGGTGCTTTTAGTTATTTATACACGTGCTCGTGATAATGTCAGTCATAGAGCTAAAACCCCGCCCTTGTAATGCTCACGTGCTTTAAGTGAAGTTTATTTTCATCTGGGCGAAAAGCTTGTCATAGAAAACCACTCCAATTTTTTACAAATGTTGAATGTATTTTTATTAAATGACATCAGTGCTATCACTGTTAATATATTTGAATAAATCTAGGGGAAGATATTGAAAACAAAAAAAAAAAAAAAAAAAAAGATAAAATACACAAATTACAGGTAACTGATAATAAGGATTGTTCATTACTATAATTCACTTTTAGTTGATTTTCTTAACAAATTATCAAATTCCAGAAAGACATATTATTTTGTAGATGGGTACATTAAAAAGATAAAATAGAAGGGTCTTACTGATTCTAACATGTATGAACCCATTTTTGTGGATGGCATGTAGAGTAAATACCCTAATCATATATGATACAGAAAGCGCGATTATCGATGTACACATCGGTAACTTTCATGCCCATCTTACACATAGAACACCCCCAGTGTCTCAATTAGTGCCTTTTCTTTCACCCTGTTTCCTCTCCATCCTCATCCCGCGTGATCAAAGACAAAACAAAAAAAGCACACACACACACAATCAAATATAATGTTGATGGAATGACCTATTTATTCAATTTCTGCCAAATTATAATAATTTAGAAAGAATTCTAAAGTTTCTTTTGACTTAGGTTAAACAAGAAAAAGAGAATTTATCACTTATTATCAATAACGAAAATGTCGGAACTTATAGATCTGAAACCACTAGCATCCACAACGTCCTCGATTACTAATTTAGGTAAAACTATCGTGGGTGCTGGTATGTTGGCAATTCCGTTTGCATTCAGATCCGATGGTATTATTATTGGAATATTTATTATACTTTTGGCAGGTATTACTTCAAGCTTTGGTCTTTACTTACAATACAGAGCTACAAAATATTTACCGCCAGGTCACGCAACTTTTTTTGGTATTTGTTCAATAACATATCCTAAATTATCAGTAATTTTTGATTTGGCCATTTTCCTGCAATGTTTTGGTTGTTGCATTTCATATTTGGTGATAATTGGCGACTTATTACCTGATTTGATTGGCTGGGAAAGTTTCCAACGTAAAGCAGCAATTTTATCAAGTACCGTGGTTATTATTCCTTTGATTTATTTAAAAAACCTTGATTCTTTGAAATATAGTTCTATTTTGGGACTTGCAGCTATTGCCTACTTATTTTTATTAGTAATTGCTCATTTCGTTGTTGGAGATGTTTCTTCCGATCTTAAAGGAGAAATTAGAATTCTTGAACCTTTGAGTTTCAGTGGAATCTTGTCGACTTTCTCCATCATTGTATTTGCATTCACCGGTCATCAAAATATGTTTTCAATTATTAATGAAAGTAGAGACAAATCTTTGAAAAATATCATGACAATCATTGGGGTTTCAATGTCTACAGCAACAGTATTGTTCACTCTCATTGGCTTGGCTGGATATTTAACATTTGGATCGAATGTTTCTGGTAATGTGATTTTAATGTATGACAACAAATTTGCCAATATTCTTGGACGATACGCTACAATTTTTATGGTAATGGTATCATTCCCATTGATGTTTCACCCATGTAGACTTAGTGCCAATAACATTTATTATTACATTAAATCAAATCATTTCAAACAAACAAAATTATCTGAAACTACGCCTTTGATTAATGAGGACGATCTTCTTTCAGAAAATATTAACGGCGATGAAGATGATGGATTAACAAAACCATTGATAGTTCCATTTTCTAACAGTGCTTTTATTTTTATTACCACTTTCTTTGGTCACTTGGCTTATGTCCTTGCTTTGTCAATCACTGAATTTGCATTGATTTTATCCCTTGTTGGTGCTACAGGTTCCACTACCATCTCGTTTATTTTGCCAGGCTTATTTGGTTATAAACTTCTTGGTAATCCTGACGACGAATCAAGTAAAGAAGAAGATGTTTTTATCAAAAGATGTTCATTGGCATTGACTATTTGGGGTGTATTTGTCATGATTTTATGTGTCAGTGCAACTCTTTGGCTCAACTAGTTGAGCCTCAGAGTACTCACTACTCTCTGCATTCTAGTATTCAACTTGATTATTTTATTTTTTATTCAAAAACACAACCACACATTATCTACTTTTTTTTTTCTATATAATGAATTTTCTGCCCGAATGGTTTTAAATTGTTGCTAAATATTATTTTCTATTGTTCGAATTTTGTAGTTCTCAAGGGGGAGATCATTACATCAAATTAATCAATTAATTGGCCCTCTTTTGAGTCAATAGTGGTGCGTAAAGAATCACATGGGGTTTTCTTTTTCATTTTAATTTTTTTTTTTCGTTTTTTTTTTTTTTTTTTTTTTTTTTTTTTTTTTTTTTTTTTTCAGGCCCGGTACCGAGAAATACCTTACAGGCCTCACGGACATCTACAACCATTACTTTTGTTTGACGCTT